>JAODAL010053993.1:0-24917 GCA_025379985.1 Phyllomedusa bahiana | reverse complement strand
GCTGGAGTTCTCCTCAGCTCTGTCACAAATCTCTCTACATTTTCACCAGCCTCCTGATTTCTTGTGAAGAATTTGTATCTTTCCACGGTCTCATTCTTTTTGGGGTTACAGTGTTTATCAAATTCCTGCACAATGTCTTCTGGGACTAGGCTGTCTGTGCTCTCTGGGAGTAAGGTCTGGACTATTTCTCTACCTTTGTACCCAATTAAGTGACAAAGCAGCTTTACTTTTGGGTTGTCATCACTGGGGGCCACTGTAAGATTCACATATAGAGTAAACATTTCTTTCCAGTGTCTACAAATCTGTGGTAGATTGGATGAAGTGCCATCTAGGCTCTGAGGGGGTTTCAAACTAGTCTCTATTTTATAGTAACGACAGTCTCACACAAGCTCTGAGGATTTGCAGATGTGTTTTTCAACAGTTCTGTGCCCAGCTGCCACCATGTTCTGTTACCGTAGTTGTTGCTTATAATGACTCACACTCAGAGGATGTCTTCAGGCACTTTTTAACATGAGGTGTTAGCTGCCATCACAAGTGTCTGATCGGGTCCCTGACCACTGAACCAGCAAGTTGCAATGTCCTTGTACTACACACATACAAGTAGTGAGACCCTAGAGGCCATATAGCATATAACTTATTGCTACACAGAGTTTGATGTTTTTCACAAACAAAAATTGTATGGACCAATATTTATTACTAACGAAAAGGACAATGTGTCACAAGAAAACATTCTCTGAATCACATGGATAGGTGTAAGCATTGAAAGGTTATACCTACATAAAGCGATACATTTCAGATTTGAAAAATGGGGTTTTGTCAGGAAGACCAAAACTGGCTGTGGTGGTAAAGGGTTAAAGCTCATTTTCCCAACTGTAATATCCAGTGTGTTCTTCCCAAATGGTACTTTGTAAGAAGAGCATTCATAATGACTGTTTGGTAGATACAAACTTCAGTTGTTAATGTTTATGAGTAATCATCATGTTAATTCAAAATGTGGGTTGTATCCATCAGATACAGCATATTTAAATTAAACGGTACAGGCTGTACTTTGTGCAGGGAACAATGTCTCTAATTCTGAGATTTATATCTGTAAAATGTGATTACTGACAACTTTGCTTTTATCCTCACAAGACAGATTGAAGGAAATGTTTATTATTGACAGAGCTTAGGTCTAGACTTCAGACTGAATCTAGAATGCTGAATAGCAAAGTGAAGACCATCATTTTTGTGTAAATAAGAATAAAGTACATTGTTCTCTAAAATAGTTTATTGGAGCATGCTCAGTTTTTCTGGAAGCAAAACAAGACACCCTTTGTATATGATATGGACATGTAGCAGCAATTCCTTTCTTGAGTATGTAAAAGGTGATCTCTTATATGGGTCAGTGTGGCAACCTACATTGTCTCACAAAAGTGAGTACATCCCTCATATTTTTGTGAATATTGTATTATATCTTTTCATGGACAGCACTGAAGATATGACAATTTTGATATAATTTAAAGTAGTCAGTGTACAACTTGTATAAAAGTGTAAACGTCATCTTCCCTCAAAATAGCTCAACACACAGCTATCAATATTTAAACCGCTGGCAACAAAAGTGAGTACACCCATAAGAGAAAATAGACAAATTGTTCCGAAAGTGTCAATATTTTGTGTGGCCACCATTTCCAGCACTGCCCTAAATCTCTAGAGCATGAAGTTCAAGAGAGCTTTACAGGTTGCCACTGGAATCCTCCTTCACACCTCCATGATGACATCACACAGCTGGTTGATGTTAGTGACCTTGCTGTCCTCCACCTTCCATTTGAGGATTCCTCACAGATGCTCAATATGGTTTACATCTGGAAATATACTTGGCCAGTCCAGCACCTTTACCCTGATTTTCTTTAGCAAGGCAGTGGTAGCCTTACAGGTGAATTTGGGGTTGTTATCATGTTGGAATACTGCCCTGCAGCCCAGTCTCTAAAGGGAGGGGATCATGCTCTATTTCAATATGTCACAGTACATGTTGGCATTCATGGTTCTGTCAATAAACTTCTCATCCAGTCCACTGCAGGCTGGGTCCTGTTTTCCTGATGTCTGAGGAATCAGGCAGAAACACCAACTGATACGGAAGGATAAACATCTCAGTCTCTCAAGGATGGCATCACAGATTCTTGCTCAAAGAGTGGTTTATTATGGTGCAATCATATGAGCTCTGTTCCATTCAGATCAGAACTGAATTACATTACAGAAACATAATGTTGTAATAATGTTGATGTAATGTATTTTGGCAGAACATAATTAAATTAATCAAATACGTGTAAAGCTCCATGTACCCATTTCGGTCAAAGCATCCTAACTTTTATGTAGTTAAAGGGGATGTATCGCTCCGTCAGTTAGCCTGTTTCAGTGCTCTCACAGTCTCTCACTTCCTGAATTCCAGGGGAGTTTCTTCCCCTCCCAGCTGGGTGTTTCTTTTCTGAAGGGGATGACATCATCCCCCCTCCCTTCACTGTCTGTGTTTGAGTCTAGTGTTTGTTTAACATCAGAGGGAGGTGACAGCTAGCCTGGCTGTTCCACTTACTCTGCCTGTGTGCATACCAATCCACCTCACTGTGTCTGTCCTCTTATGTAGTTGTTTACACAGCACAGCCATACTCTCCCCCCCCCCCCCCCCCCCCCCCCGTCTGTATACCAGAGCAGATGTCACTGCAGTCACTTCCTTTTCGAATCTCAACACACCTATGTAGGCACTCTCCCTAAGGAGGGATCTTCCCTTTCTGAGCTACTCATTGCCTCCTACTCAGCCAAGCTAGCATCGCTCTGCTCTGTACTGACGAGGAGCAAACACCCCGACACGACTGTCTACAGATGAGTGATGCTGACTTGGCTAGATATCCCTTCTTGCTTTCCAAAGATCCAGTGGGTCAAAAGCAAATTGAGGATTTGTTACATCCAAAAGAGGGCGCTAGAGCTTCTCAGCTCCTTTCCCATAATGCCTTGTGATATGCAGATGCTTAATACATTTTATAGTATGGTAAGTTAAATGGTAGCAAAATTACAACTCACCCCTTAAAAATCAAGCCTTCAAATGGATATGTTGACAAAAAATGAAAAAGGTTATGTGCTTGTAAGATAGGGAGAAATTCGGAATTCAGAGCACCATATAAAGTGACATTAGCAAAATTTTAAATAATTGAACAATGCTAAATAGCAAACAGCCTACCAAAATATTTATACAAGAGCATGAATGACTCTCCTAGGAAACTACAAAAGTAAAAAGATGAATATTTAGGGAACTGCAAAGCTTTGAGATCAACATTTATGTGTCCAATACAAGAAAGACAATGACCAAAATATTACATCTAGAGATGGGCAAATTTTCCGACAAAAATAGTTTCGAATTTATTTGCGGTGAATCGCATTAAAAAACAGCTACTTCCTGGCTGCAGAGAGCCTGTAGGGTGTCATAGAACGTTGTGTCATGCTCAAATATGCATAGGGAGCGTGGTTTGGTCTTCATACAATGCTGTGTTTTAGTATGACATGCACATGACTGCCGCCGCTCTTAGAATCGCTTCACTCTTCAATTCCCTGGGCACTTACAGGGGCAAAACTGACCAAATAACTGAAGTGGGAATGCATCCTGACAAGGTAACGTCAGCGCCAGCTTGAAAGAGCCGAGCTGAAGGCCAAGATACTACAATAGCGTTAAAGAACACAATAGTAGGTTCCTGAAGCCGACACAGGTCGCAGCACAGTAAGGGGATGTCACAGCAGGGGTCACCCCGTGAGGCCACAGCTTCCGTTGTCATCTAGCAGCCGTGTATTGACCACCAAGCCAGCGCTTCATGAATGATCCAGTTCTTCCCACTGTGGGATAGTGGGACAGCCTCCCTGTGTTTTCCAAGCAAAATCCCATGCATAACAGTTGTGAAATATTTATTTGTATTCTACTGTTTGGCCACAAGATGTCGCTATGTCCAGTTTCCAGTATATGCAAATGAGGGACATGGTATAAGACTGCCACATGAAGCAGCCATTTTAGAAGCTGCTGAGATTCAGAGGAGAACAGACTGAGACAGAGACTGAGCTAAAAAGGAAGCAGGATTCACAGTTGTTCAAGAGACAGGGGAGAGCCTGACTGTCCATACAGATGCCATCGCAGAGAGAGAGAGAGAGAGAGAGAACTCCTGGACAAGAAGGACAAGCTGCCAAGATAGAGAGGACTGTCTGCAGCCGGACCATCCACTTCATCCACAAGGATCTGCACCGGAGGACAGGAATTGCCGGCCATCTTTAAGGTACCTCAGCGGATGCGTGCACGCCAACGAGCTCAGGACTGTGAGAAGGCCTGATATTAGTTTAGTTAGTTTAGGCTCAGTTACAGGCCAAAGGAGGGTTTCCCAAATACATCCTCCTGTTCAGGACTTGGAGAGTTTGATATTACACCGTTAGCTACTTGAACCGGTTCATCGGTGAGGGAAAATTTGTGTCACATGTGTGAAGTGGGTAAACCCATTAAAGCTGGGTAAACTGCTGTGCTGCACCACGAGCCTCTGCAACTGCCACCACACACAATTGTTCCCGTGGGTGATTACGGTATTAAGAAGGTAAGGGGTTATCGGCCTTTCCGAACCCCACGGTTAGGTAAAGTTACCAGGCATCCAGAGAGTACACTTCTGGCGGCGCGCTGTGCAGCACAGGGGCCCAGGATACGTATTTGTAAATTTGTGTTTGGGGGATCTGTTCACCATCTTGTTCCAGAAAATTCAGTAAAACAAACCGTTGTTGAGCTGGTGTTGGAGACGTGTTCTTTGTCCGTGACTTCGCTGTATTCCGGAAAACCTGCCCTCGGTACTCGGCTTACACCACACCCAGAGAACTGCTATGTGCTGTGGCCTCTGTGCCACTATACAGTGAGGACCAACTATTTGAGGACAGTGGGCAGCAAAGAGGTGGGGAAGACATCCGCTGCTTCTTGCAGAAGCGGGCAAGTAGTGATGAGGAGAGTGGCATGGGGGGTTATGTTGCAAGTGGTCAGGCTTTGTACAGCGACACCATTGAGGAGGACAGCAGTGACAGGCAAACACTAATCGATGTAGCCGGTCACACATGGGAGCCGGGTGAAGCAAGCAAGGCTGGTACAAGGTATTCTGGTGCCCTAGTTAAACAAGGCATAAAGTGCCCCCCAAATGAAAAATTCAGCCCACTCCATGTCTCCTTGTGCCCCCTTTTCTGCCTGGGATGAAGTGGCGCCCTAGGCAGTCGCCTACCTTCGACTACCCATTGTCCCGGCCCTGGAAGCAAGGGCTTCATCATTATCATTGAGAGAAGAGAGCGGCAGCTTGCGTGTCAGGCAGTGGCGCAGCCCGCAAGTCGGTAGTGTGGCCGGGAGTCAGCAGGGTGTCAGCAGTGCGAGGTTTGGAGCCAAACAACCACGATTTAGACCACCCACTTTGCAGGTACCAGAAAATAACAGCACAGGGGCTCACCGGGGCAGCGGTGGTAACAGTCAGTGAGTGCGGATCATCTTTGGTAAATTCACTTACTCGGCAGTGTGGCAGTTATTTGACAAGACAATAGAGGAGGCGAATATGGCTATATGTCGAATCTGTGGGCAGAAAGTAAAGCGTGACTAGGGACCTAACGTTGGCACTACAGTCCTGCATCAACATCATGCTGTGTCACCATAGAGTGGCCTGGGAGAAACGTGTCTCAGCTGTGGTGGTCCATCCTGTCGCAGCAACAGCAGCAGCACCCAGTGGCACGACTTCCATTTCAGGCATTCAAAGCTTCACCACCACTGCCGAAGACAACTCCTTGCCTTATACATCATCTACCGGTCCAGATACTTCTGCTCCTCGGCACTCATGGTGCCAGCAATCGTTCACCGAGATGATTGCGAAGAGACAGCAGTATGCATCTAGCCATCCCTAAGTGCAGAAGCTAACCATGCTCCTGTCCAAGTTGGTGGTACCGCTGTCCCTCCCTTTACAAGTGGTGGACTCTGCACCATTCAGAGAAATGGCCTGGAAACTTTGCAAGCACTTCTGCCATTCCTACACCACCAAGCACACCCTCCTTGAACTAAACAGAACAGAGAAACTATAAACAGAGGAAAACAGAAATTTATGAATAGTGGTTAAGTTCACCTCCCGATTTCGTCAAGGGGACCCCAATGCAGGTGAGTCCTAACACTAAACGTTACCTGTCTTGGAGCCTGTTCAGACTTCCATACTTAAGGGAGTGAAAGGACCAGCTACTGAACACACTGCACTGATTTAAAAACCTGTGAAGGTGGGCGGTGTGCAAAAATCCAATGAGGCAGCCACTCCTCATACAGACTAAAAAGACAATATTTGGCTCTGCACATTCAGAAACGTTTTTTGAAAAAAAATGAGCATAGGTCCACACTGTCACGGCAGTAACATACATACACATTCAAAATGCCAGCAGCAAATAGTAATTTTTTCCTATGCTTAAGCACTTTTGATCAAAATAGTGAAATAAGAACCCCAAATTTTTATATATCCTTAGCAGAAATGCATTTTTCAAAAATTCCTATGTGCCTTTGATGTTTTTTTAGTTGATAGTGTGCTGCTGGCATTTCGAAGGGATAAAATGATGAACAGGGAGAAATATATGAACAGGGAGTAATTAATGAACAGGGGGAAATTGATGAACAGGGAGAAATATATTAACAGGCAGAAATATATGAACAGGGGGAAATTGAGGAACAGGGGGAAATTGATGAACAGGGGTAAAAAGATGAACAGAGAAAGTGCATTAACAATTTTTATATGATCCAAGTGGACAGGAGTACTGACCTATGTAATTTTGATGTCAGCCAGTGGCAGCTCATGCGTGACACCTGCCGTTTGCTCAGGCCCTTTGTGGAGGACATGTTATTTGTCAGTCGCCAGGACTAAGGGATGAATAACGTCATTCCACTGCTTCATGTCCTGGAACAGATGCTGCAAAATCTGTCTAGTCAGGGGACTGGAGACGTGGTGACTACATCTCATGGCCACATGAGTCCAGTGGGGGCTGAACTGGAGGAGGAAGACAGTAGAGCACAAGCAGTGTCTGGCGAAATTAATGTTTTTTTTTTATTCAGGTGACAGGAGAGGAGCAGAAGAAGCCGTAGGATTAGGAAGACGAGGCAGATGACCCAGACACACAGTGGCAGTATATAGTGGAGATGGAGGCAGGCAGTCCCTCAGAGTCACTTGTGCAGATGTCCAGCTGCATGCTGATTTGCCTGGCTAGTGACAGCTGAATTGTCACCATCCGGCAGAGGGATGACTTCTGGCTCTCCACTCTCTTGGACTCTCGTTACCGGTCCCAAATGGGGGCATTTTTCACCTGCCAAGACAGAGGACAAACTCAAGTACTATAGAGTCATTCTATGTAATCAGTTGGCCGCTTCCTATCTGCGCCATTGTCCATCCTCTAGCAGGTCTAACCAGGTGGTATATCAGCGCTCATGTACCACTGCCATGGTTGCTGTGGAGGCATGGGGGGTTAGGAGCAGTAATAATAATAATAATAATAATAATCTTTATTTATATAGTGCCAACATATTCCGCAGCAGTTTACAATTTGGAGGGTGTAGATACAGACAAAAGACATACATTGCACAATGAAAAGCTACTTACAGATGAGACACAAGGTGAGAGGGCCCTGCTCACAAGAGCTTACAATCTATTAGGTTGTATGGGTGAGACGAAGGGTAAGAAGTGCTAGATTTGCAATGGTCCAGCCATGTGACATAAATATGGGGTTGTTTTATGTAGAATTCAGATGAACCTACCACCCAAACAGTACATCTATATACAGTTAAGTGCCGAAAATGAGATGAGTGCACTAGGGAGTTGGGGGGGGTAGCCATTAGGGATTCTGGTAGGCCAGAGTGAGAAGATGTATTCTCAGGGCCCTTTTAAAGCTATGAGAGTTATGAGTGTGCCTAATCGCCCGCGGTGGCATGTTCCAGAGAACTGGCGCTGCACGTGTGAAGTCTTGGAGACGGGCATGGGAGGTTCGGATGATTGAGGAATGTAATTTGATATCATCAACAGAATGGAGAGAGCGGGTAGGGTGGTAGACAGAGATGAGGAAGCAGATGTAGGGAGGAGCAGCGCTGTGGAGAGCTTTATGGGTGAAAGTGATGAGTTTATGCTGTATTATGTACTGAATGGGCAACCAGTGCAGTGACTGACACAGGATAGAGGCATCAGTATAGCGGCTGGAAAGAAAGACAAGCCGGGCTGCTGCATTCAGGACAGATTGGAGAGGGGAGAGTTTGCACAGAGGGAGACCGATAAGCAAGGAGTTACAGTAGTCAAGACCAGAATGAATAAGAGCAACAATGAGAAGTTTAGTTGTTTCCACAGTGAGAAAAGGATGGATTTTGGAGATGTTCATAAGGTGCAGGTGACAGGATTGGGCAAGGGACTGGATATAGGGGATGAAAGACAGATCGGAATCTAGTATAACCCCAAGACAGCGGGCCTGCTGCCTAGGAGTTATGGTGGTGCCACACACTGAGACAGAAATGGCAGGGTAAGGTCTGTTAGTAGATGGTGGGATGACTAGAAGTTCTGTTTTAGTAATGTTTAGTTTAAGTTACAGGGAGGACATTATGTCAGAGACAGCAATCAGTCTCTGGTGTTTTGTAGCAGGGCGGGAGTGATGTCCTGGGAGGAGGTGTATAGTTGAGTGTCATCTGCGTAGAGATGGTACTGGAAGCCAAATCTGCTGATGGTTTGTCCAATGGGGTCTGTGTAGATTGAGAAGAGGAGAGGACCAAGAACGGATCCCTGAGGAACCCCCGACAGCAAGAGGAAGAGGAGAGGAGGTAGAACCTGCAAATGAGACACTGAAGGAGCGGTTAGAAAGGTAAGATGAGAACCAAGAAAGAGTGGTGTCCTGGAGACCAATGATGCTGAGCATGCTGAGGGGAAGTTGGTGATCAACAGTGTCAAAAGCTGCAGAGAGATTCAGAAGAAGCAACAATGAGTAGTTGCCCTGAGATTTAGCAGTGAGGAGATCATTGGAGACTTTAGTTAGAGCAGTTTCTGTGGAGTGTAGGGTGCGGAAACCTAATTGTAGAGAATAGAGAAAAGAGTTAGCAGAGAGATAGCGGATCAGGCGAGAGTAGACCAAGCATTCCAGGATTTTAGAGATGAAGGAAAGGTTAGAGACTGGTCGGTAGTTGGCAGCGTAGGATGGGTCCAGAGAGGGCTTTTTCAGTAAAGGAGTTATAACAGCGTGTTTAAAGGAAGATGGAAAGATCCCAGAGGAGAGAGAGAAGTTACAGATTGCAGTTATGTGAGAGAGGACAGCTGGAGAAATAGACTGGACAAGGTGGGAGGGAATGGGGTCACTAGAGCAAGTGGTGGGGCAAGCAGACAAGGGAAGCCTGGATACTTCTTTTTCTGTCGTCGGGTCAAGAGCTGAGAATAGGTTGGGCGATATGCAGGGAGGGACCAGATGGTTGCTGCTTGGGGTTTGAAATGAGATGTTTTGCCGGATTCTGTCAATTTTCTCTTTCAAATGTGTGGCCAGGTCTTCAGCACAGAGGTGAGTGACCAGGGCCTAAGCTTTAGGCCTGAGAAGGGAGTGGATGGTGTCAAACAGGCGTTTAGGGTTGTTGTGTAAGGTTGAGGTGAGAGAGGTGAAATATTTTTGTTTGGCACAATGCAGGGCAGAGTGGTATGTCCTGAGCATAAATTTGTAGTGGAGAAAGTCTGTAGGTAGCTTCGACTTCCTCCACAGATGCTCCGCACACCTGGAACATCGCTGCAGATAGCAAGTCTGAGGCGTGTGCCAAGGCTGCCAGCGTATGACTCTGGTGGTGCGGTGTGTGATCGGTGCCAATATGTCCAGGATGGTCCAGGTCAGGGCAGGAGAGGCAGGAGATTGGGGGCAGTGAGGACTGTATGGTGTCTGTGAATTCCTGAGTGTTCATGGAGCGGAAATTTCTGAACGGGTGATGGGCAGGTGTGTCCAGAGATGGGTGAGAATTAGTAATAGTGAAGGAAATAAGATTGTGATCAGAGAGAGTATACGGAGAATTATTAAATTTAGAGTTGAGGAAAGTTGAGGAATGGTTACAGAAAACCAGATCAAGAGAGTTCCCATCCTTGTGGGTGGGAGAGTTAGTAATCTGCGAGAGGCCTAGAGAAGAGGTTAGTGAAAGGAAATCACCCATGATGAGTGTGGGTATTTCAGTAGAGAAGAAATGAGGAAGCCAGGCCGCAAAATGATCCAGAAACTGGCGGGGTGAGCCGGGTGGTCTGTACACAACCGCAAGTCTGAGGGAGGATGGCTGAAAGAGTGTGAGGGTGTGAACCTCAAAGGAGTGGAAAGTGAGTGAGGGTGCGGGAAGAATGACCTGGTAAGTGCAGTGTGGAGAAAGAAGTATGCCAACTCCTCCACCCTGCCTGCTCTCAGGTCTGGGAGTGTGGGTGAAGTGTAGGCCACCATAGTTGAGGGCAGCAAGGGAAGCAGTGTCAGATTGCTGGAGCCATGTTTCAGTGAGAGCGAGGAGATTGAGGGAGTTAGAAAGGAATAAGTCATGAACAGCAGTGAGTTTGTTACCGACAGATCGGGCGTTCCACAGAGCACATTTTAAAGGTACTGGAAAAGATGTACAGTGAATAGCAAGTAGGTTTGCAGGGTTTCTATGGGAGGAGGAGGTAGGATGAGCAGTAAAGGAGGGTGGGCCGGAGTTAGGAGAGATGTCACCTGCAGCAAGAAGCAGAAGAAAGAAAAGGTACAGCAGATGGTTCAGTGATGAGTATGAGCGGCGTTTGTGCAGCACTATGTGAGCCGGTGGTTTGTGATATTTGAAAAGGGAAAGGAGTGTGTGTGATGAACACATGGGTGAGGAAAGGAGAGAGGCGCTGATGTGGATAAGATTCTCAGGGGGCATAACTGGGTGGTAAGCCAGGAGGTAGATGGCTGCAAGATAGACAGCAATAGTGAGCATGGTGAATAGAGTGTTTTTTAAGAAGACTAGATACTTACAAGAAAAGGCGTGCCTCCTAGCCCTATTCGGCCCATTTCTGGTCTAATTTCGGTCTTATTTCAGATAACTCAATTTCATATCTGGTTCACTTACAGATATGGTTCACTACTCTACATAGCTATACTGACCAAATGGTCAATACTGACCCAAGCAAACTAATTTATACTATGCTATGTGCAGTTCATTGATATAAATCAGTGGGCCCAGCTGCCAACAATAGGTGGAGTTACAAATAAGCCAGCAGAGGAGATGCTACAAGGGCAGTATGTGGGGTCACTAGCAACACAAATAAACATAGGGTGATTATTCAGGACAGAGATTGGGAGAAATCTATGCATTCACATAACAGAACACAGCAATTAAACATATACAGCAGAGACAAATGATGGGAGGTGTAGTCCACTGTTCACAATTCACATACCAGAACACAGCAATTAAACATATACAGCAGAGACAAATGATGGGAGGTGTAGTCCACTGTTCACAATTCACATACCTATGAAGAGATGAAGAAGATCATGATCAGTTGCTTGTAAGGGCCCTGGGGTGCTGAATTAATCAAGTTTGGTCTTATTTCAGATAACTCACTTTCATATCTGGTTCACTTACAGATATGGTTCACTAGTCTACATGGTTATACTGAGTACCAGTTCCATCAACAGCAACCTGAGTCTGGAGTTGTTGATGAGCAGCTTTCTTTACTCCCTAGTGATTTAGGTACCCACCATCAGCAGCACCTGGAGCAGAACCTGAACCCTGGATTCTTTTGGTTACCTGCTTCAGCTACTATTCTGATGCTACCACCCGCCTGATGCCCCACATATGCTGCCAGCTGCTCCTACTACCACCCACTATCTTTACCGGGGACTGGTATTGACACTCACCTCCCCACTCTTCATTGGCCTATTATGAAGCCTTCTGATGGTGCTGCCACCTCACCACTCAGGTCTCCTCATGCTGCTGTCATCACCAGGCTATGTCACCATGTCACTCTCTGGCTTGATGTTGCTGTTACTGTCACCTCCTCATTATGTCACCTAGCGGCTGCCACCTCAAAATTATGACATTGTGCAACTCTCCGGCCTGATGATGCTGCTATGGCTGCCGCCACCTCCACACTGTGTACTTGTGCCAGTCTGTGGCCTAATCTTGCTGCTGCCACATCCACAATCTGTCAGTTGCCACTCTGTGGCCTAGTCATGCTGCTGCCAACTGACACTCTCTCAGTTGACCACCCTGTGGTTTTCAAATGCTGTTTCCACCCTCCACCACTCGATGACATTGCCACTACGTTTGGTGTTCCCATTCTTTTAATCTGTCACAAGGATTGAAAAGGACAAACACAATTCTTTTAGCATATAAATGCCAAAAAGCCGAAGTCAGAGCAAGTAGGACCCTTAAAAACCTGTAATGGGGTGCTGGTCACGGGGGACCAAGAGAAGGCCGAGGTACTAAATAGGTTCTTCAGCTCAGTATATACTATCAATGAGAAAGTCGTTGATGGGGTGGACCAAGTGCAGATGTAGCTGGTGCCAGTACTGTTAATACATCATCTGCTATAATTAATTTGCTCAGTGTTCAAAAAGTCAAAGCCAAGTTAAATAAACTGAATGTGAACAAGGCTCCAGACCCTGATGGCAAACACCCAAGAGTTCTTAAAGAGCTCAGCTTGGTTATCTCTGTGCCCCTGTACATGATATTTAGAGATTCCCTGGTGACTGGTATAGTACCAGGAGACTGGCACAAGGAAAATGTAGTTCCCATCTTCAAAAAAGGCTCCAAGTTTTGCCCAGGTAATTATAGACCAGTAAGTTTAACATCTGTTGTGGGAAAAATGTTTGAAGGTTCATAAGGGACTATATACAGGAATATGTGGACAAATGCAATATTATTAGTGATTGCCAGCATGGATATACTAAGGACAGAAGCTGTGAGACCCTCCTGATCTGTTTGTAGGAAGAGGTAGTAGAAGTGTTGCTAGCGGGGTAGCAGTGGTTATTGTGTTGTTAGACTTTGCAAAGGCATTTGACACTGTCCCGCTTAAGCGTTTGTTAGGTAAATTAGAATCCATTGGGTTAGTGATAACAGTGTGTAATTGGATTAAAACTGGCTGTTGGATCTTGCTCAGAGAGTGGTGGTAAATGACTCCTACTCTGAGTGGTCCCCGGCTGTGAGTGGTGTGCCGCAGGGCTCAGTATTGGGTCCTCTCTTATTTAATATATTTATTAACGATATAGTGGAAGGGATCAATTGCCTGGTTTTGATTTTTGCAGATGACACCAAGCTATGCAGGGTAGTGCAATCTATGGAAGATATTCATAAATTGCAAGCAGACCTGGACACACTGAGACCTGGACAAACTTATAAGGGGAATGGAGCATCTTAGTTATGAGGAGAGGTTAGTAGAATTGAACTTATTTATTCTTGAGAAAAGATTGCTTCGGGGGGATATTATTAATTTATATAAAAAAAAAATGGTCCTGACAAAAAGTATGGGGGAAAATTATTTCAAGTGAAGCCCCCTCAAAAGACAAGGGAACATTCCCTTCGACTAGAGCAAAAAGGATTCAATCTCCAGAGGAGAAGAGCGTTCTTCACTGTAAGAACTGTGAATCTGTGGAATAGCCTGCCTGAGGAGCTAGTCACAGCAGGAACTATAGAGAGTTTCAAGAAAGGCTTAGATACCTACCTGGAACTAAAGAATATTAATGCGTACATAGCTATGTAAAATTCTGGATCATGGCTGGTGGAGGCTCTGGGGTCAGAGATAGGGTCTCCACTGGAGCAGATTGTTTCTTGCCTTGTGGGTTCCAGGGAATCACCCTAAACTTTGGCCTCATGCAGAACTGACGTTTTCCTGAAATTCTAAACGAATTCCACTTTGTTAGAATCGATTCGCCCATCTGAAATTACATCCAATTGCAAAAGTCCCTGCAAATCGAGGACCATCACAAATTTGACAAATATTGTGACCTTTGTGTAAGGATGAGTAAAGAATGGAATTCAATGGAATATAGTCTTTGTTATGTCTAGCATTAGTCCTAGACATAACACTCCTACTGTGTTTTACAATTAGAACACCATAGAAACAGTTAAATATTGCAGGGCTAGCATGTTTTGTACAAATGCATTGCTTCTTGCTTGTGGGTCTGGTCAACTTGCTAAAAGTAATGAAACCATGTTGTTTTTTTTCCAGAAAACATGGGGAAAAAAAACATGTTCCAAAGCAATCTAGTGCTTAAGCATAAGTGCTTTTTTTTAACAAGATAAAGACTTATAGTGCAAAGAGCACAAACAAAATTGGAGCTTTGTCTTAAGATAAAGCCCTATGAGATGTAAAGCTTTAAGATGGCAACATATTCTTGATCCACCAAATTCAAGCAGTTCTGCTAAGAGTGCGCCATTGTTAAACACATATTGATCTACCTAGATGATCTACCTAGATGTAAAAATACACTATATATGGGTTCATACATATGACTGAGCCTGCATACCTCTGTACATATGCAATGTGGAACAATGTTTGTAGGATTTGTATCAGTGTCCTCAGGACATACATAATTCTACAGGTGCTTAGCATTTGTTGGCCACCATTAGCATATTAGGATTTATTTATTTTTATATAAAATAATGATAGCTGTCATAACAGCAGCAAAAAGAGACAGAAAGCCTACTTACATGATGATGCAAAGTTATTTTGATTTTTTTTTTACTTTGGTAACTTTGCATTACTTTCACCTTGATATTAACAATATGTATAGCCCCATATCGTTATAAGTTATATCTTGTCTAGTATTTTTTATCAAGTGTATATTACTTGAAACATTCAGTTTGCAATTCGCATTACTTATTCTAGCCACATTTTCTATCAGAACATTTTCAGATTCTAGATCTAGGGTATGTTCACACAATGTCATTTTGAAGTGTAAATTTACGCTTCAAAATAAACTTGAAAATGCTCTTGATTAGAAGTGTATTTTGAAGTGAAATTTTTTGATAAGTGTGGAGCATATTTTAAGGCGTTTGCAGGCCAAAAATACACTCCACCATTGTTTCCATGGGGATTCATTGGTGTAAACACCTCAAGAATTGATTAGGCGCTTACATTTACACGAGCGAAATTGTCCCAAAATATGTTGCAAATTAGGTTGTAGAATGTGAATGATGGCTTATATATTATACATTGAAATCAATGAGAGCTACATAGAACATTGTTTGAAGCTTATTTTGGGGCGTAATATAACATAATGGTGCAATATAAAATGACGTTGTGTGAACATACCCTTATGACACTTCAAGCACTTTCTACTGATTTCAGAATTCAAGATCAATGGTCATAAAAGTCTATTTTAAAGTTATAAGAGGATAACAACATAATTCACACTTCAAGTATTTACTGTGCCTAGAACACCGAAGAACATTGATTACATTAACCCTAGTTTTGCAGATGATCTGACTTATGAAATTGCATTCTAGCTTAAAGTACCTGTAATATTTTATAGTGAATAACAATATAGTCATGTATGCCTTAAGCATGCACTATATACAAGATAAAAGGCAGGAAGGGATTTTTAAGGAACTCAAACAATAAATCTCATGGAAATATGGTCCTATTTGTAGCAGGCGGTTAATGGATTGGTTAATGGTGTTAATAGTCAATGCTTCAGGGAGCAGCGAATATCACCTGTAATTAAATTGTAAATAATTAAGCTTAAGGGGCAATTAACCGTAACAAGCAATTATATGTGATTATACAAAAGTCTCCTTAGGAAGAAATCTCTACATTTGTGAATGTCTATCTTTCAATTAATCTAAAATGGCCAAAGGGTGCATAATAAAGGCATGAACTATTGGGCACAATAATAATAAGGCAAGTGGAATCACAAGAATATTAATAGAGTACTAAAATGTTTAAGTAGTGTTAATTCATCGTTACACAGAGTTTCCATTACTTTGGTTGCTGTTTGAATTATGCACACTTACAAATGGCTAAATCGAGATATGTGCTTGCAGTTGGTCAAAAATTGTGTGATTTCCTTTTTTAAGGTACTCAAATAACTCAGAAAAACTTACAAGTTAAGGTTGAACACTTCATACCTATAATGTACTAAATGTATTAAATTATTAGTACTACCATCACAACATTCCTTTAAAATCTACTCCATTGTGCTCAAGTTACAGTATTATGTGGTGTACTATTAATATTTTTAGAACATATAACTACATCTAACATACTATACCCCAAAATATCACCCCACGCTGTACAAATAACAGTGCCCAAATAATCCCCCTCCAAACCACAGGTTTCTGACAAAATCTTGCTTGCTGAATTGTACTGGCCATTAGTCTGAACTTGTGTAATAGTGTCCATTTGGCTTACTTTGCTGACCAATAGTGTTGGTCCAATGGCTAGAAAACCTAGCATTAATGTCGTTGGTGTTTTCAGTTGTAAAAGATATTACATTTTTCTAATAAAATGTGAAAATTCTTTAACATATGTAAAAGTAAATATGAATGATCGATAAATACATTCTCGCATCATCAACCTAGTTCCTTTATTCTAAAGAATTCATAGTCAAAGCATCACAGGAACCAAGTAAAAACTACATAATTTATATCAGCGCTTCTCAAACTGTTAGGCCGGCTTTACTGGTGAGTTTTGTTGGTAAGGTACGGTTGGGGAAGCAGTTTTGTCACAACTGATTGTAAACAGCCAGTGGTGGATTAAGTAGCCATATGCACTGTACTGCTCCCAAACATTTACCTCCTCCTTTTATGCTAATTTCATTAACCATACATTTTCAATAGTTAATGTACCAAAAGCTTCAGTCACTTACCCCATGGCACAAACTAAAGCAACACACAGTCACTCACTTTAGGAGGCTTAGCTGCTGCCTACAAAACTACTCTGCCTCAAACCTCCTGCTTCTGATCCTTCCTTTATAAACCTTTTAACAGGAAGGGATCAGGAACAGGCTTAGCTGCCATTGATCTGGGCTATGTGCTGTGCCACAGCCTCTGGGGTCTATTTTGATATAGTGGTAATACCAATATTATTTTGCCATAATTTTCACAAAACTTTGGTATTTTCTGGAATTTTGTGAAACTCATGGCAAAACTGCCTATTTACCAATGTTATCTTACTGCTCTATACATAGAATCAGACTTGTATGATACATTGAACCTGAGGAAGTGCTATAGGTTTCAGTACCAAATGGCTGGTTTATTTTGTTTTGCAAAATTATGTTATGTGTCTTGACGTTTTCTGAACTGGGAAGTAATGTGACTGCTTACCAAGGACTGCTGCAACACATAATTTATGGAATACAGCAACAATCAAGCAGTTAAGCATTCACTTCCCATTTTAGATGCAAACTATCAGTGCATTTGTGAATTACTTGATCAGCCCCTACCAGTGCCCCTTAATTCCTCCTTAACGCTAAATCAGTAACATGAAAAGATAATTAATATTAGATGATTTATCATCCGGTCCTAATATTAGGAATAGATTGCTCATTGTGCCAATTCATTAGGCTCCTTCAGGGAGCCAGATAAACTGGCTGCACTGATGAACTGGTGCAGAAAACAAAGCCTGACATTGACTAGACAAGTTTCAGCCAACCCACCCAAATCTTGATTTCTTTATGGACAAAGATCGGGCTTTCTTTTCTATTTTGCACCAGGGGATGGTGCAAAATAGTCTTGGCCGACCAACATTAGGCTTGAATTATGCATTTCCTAGTGATGTAGAGCACAACATCCAGGCCAAGGGCCACATGCATGAAAGCTATCTAGATCTAAGACTTTCTTTTTCATATAATACTATGAAAAAAATGAATGGGGGGCTGTGATTGGTTGCTATGGGTAAACATCACATTAGGGGGCAACACCTGTGCTACTTGGGAAAGGTGAAACAGGTGCAGATAATTGATCGCACCTCACACACCCATCCACTAGAAGAGTAGCTGAATGAAAAAACTGCAAACTAAATAGGTACCAATTCACACCAGTATGCAAAAAAGCCACAGTGTAATACATGTGGAGACTGCACAAATGCAAAAGTTGCTGGTATTATAATTGCATATGAATGAGGCAAAAATACCAATAAAACAACCACTCTCACACCTTCTAATAGCACAGGGGCCTGTGTTGCCCCCTACTATGTTCAGTTTATGGTCCAGTTTATGGTGAGCTGAAAGTATGGCCTTGTCTTTTTGAGTAAATGTCCCTTTTTTTTGTGATTTTTCTGTAAATGATTAATGTAGGGACTCACGAGAAATGAGGAACTTTGACGTGGCTTGTGAGCTTTCATATAGTGGTCACTGTATCAACTAATACCTCATATTTTTCTAGTATGTTATTTTCCCTAAAATACTGGGGAGCAGAGGGTGTTAATACCTTGTGCTGGACACCTGGAAGGTGCTGGGCACCCCACCTAATTGAATGATATAAGCTGTAAGCCGGCATGGTATACCACACGTTTTAGTTTAAATGGCGGCACCCTCTCTATTGTTTTATTTATATACAATTATAATACCAGCAACCACCCCTCTCATTCATAGAAGGCGTGAGAGGTATTGCTTTATCGGTATTTTTGCATTACCTAATTCATATGCAATCATAATATCAGCAACTACCCCCGTCATACACAGAAGGCGTGAGAGTAGTGTGCTTTCTCCCCATGTATTACACAGTGGCTTTTTTGCATACTGGTGTGAATAGATACCTATTTATAGTGCAGTTTTTGTCATTCAGCTGCTCTCCTAGTGGATGGGTGCTTGAGGTGCACATCAATTATCTGCAACTGTTTCACTTTTCCTAAGTAGCACAGGGGCCTATTTTTTTGCTATGAGTAACAAAGAAAGTCTTAGATATAGACATACAGGTGGCACTAAGTATCTGAATTTCTAAACATGGCCCTCTGGTATATAGTTTACCAGAGGTAGTCAATAAGATGCTTTTATGAATCAATCTGTCACTGATGGGCACTTTGGGTGGACATAGTTCATATACTCTATTAGACCATATAGCCAGTACAGAGAGTGGGAACCGTCCATGGTCATATTTCCATAAAAGCACCCATGATTTTTTAGTACTACAGTCAGTAGTTGATTAGAACACTCATTTATTTCTGTCATCAGAATTCAGTAGATGCTGCTGTAAGTTCTATGTTTTAATATCCCGCAACAGCAGTGATGGGGGTGATCTGGGACCTGGCTGGTGGTGCAAAAAAGGAGGTCTAACTTTGATGCAAAATAAGACTACTGGGCTGATGCTTTATTCACTGGAAGCTCACTGAGTCAATGAGCCACTTGAGACCTATTAAGGTATGTTCACACGGCGTGTTCTGTCCGTGTGAACATACTTTATTAGATGCATGTTTGGATCCATCTATCAGACTCTAAACAGACCCAAACACACATCTAACAATGAGCAGTGTGTTTTACATTGCTTGCAATGTAAAACACGCATCGGCGTTCACACGAGTGATTGCCGATGCGTGTTTAATTGCGTCTTTTGGATCCGTTCTAAGAATTGACATGTCCATTCCTGATCCGAAAAACGGAGCAGGACCCCTACTTAAAACTATAGGGTGCAATCCAGCTGCAGCCAAAACGCATCCAAACAAGCACCTGCATGTTGGATACGTTTTGGATCCGATTAACACTGCATTATTGGAAGCAATTTTCAGATCCAAAATCGTATCCAAAAATACCATATGAACATACCCTTAGGCATATTTCTTGAGATTCTACTTTGTACCTATGTCTGTAGGCTTTAGCTATAAACACCATATACATGATATTGAGGGTCTCCTTAGTTCCTTAGAGTGTTAATCCTGTTGGCCCTATAGATTTCATTTATCTTCTTTTTTGTTAGCTCAGCTACTGCGGGCTTTCTCCAGCTCCTTCTTTGGCTTTATCCATCTTCTTACAGGCAAAATAGTACTTTTTCTTTTCTGTTTCTTTATACCCCCCTTCTCATTACCCAAGTATTCTTCCTACAAAAAGCAAACAAAGCTGTTGAAACACTGTCTTCTTTACAAAGTCCTATGTTTTTTATAGGCTCAAAAGTTTTTGGACAAACTGACATAATTCTAAATAGGATTATTGTTTATAGTTTAGCTGTTAATCCTCTGCAGCCAGTCTGCATAAAGTCTGGAACACATGGGCATAATTAAGTGCTAGTTTTGTTTCCTTTTGAGGTGCTTTACTAGGCTTCTACTGCAGGCTCCCTTAGTTGTTGCTTATTTGAGGGTCTCTCTGCCTTCAGCTTTATTTTAAGTACAAGTCAGTGTGCTGAAAACAAAGGAATAAGGACAGAAGCGCACTCTGTGCAATAAATGATATAGATAATTCAATACACGCAGTATCATCACTGCTCACCTGTACAAGTTGTACAAAATGGTACAACACATAGAAGCACGTAAATATCTCATAAGATAATGAGATTCCCACCACGATAGTTGCCAGAACAGTTTCTTCTACACGGGGATCCTCTGCACACGCGAGTCCACCGAGAGCATATGTCAAGTGTATCCAGAAGAGAATAGTAGCATTTGTGGTCTAAATTATCAGAATATATGACACTTGGGCATAATCCATGATTTAAAGTGTCATATTTTATTAAATATAGAACTAAAAACAAATAGAGCTGTTAAACAAACAGCCAGCCCCGGCTCTCCGTCTCATATATTTTTCAGTTACGGTATTCCCTTAACGAAGCAGTTCCCAGCTCATGTATAGAAGGATACATTGTATTATCTTGGCTTTGTATAATAGTTATTTTAAGTATCCTTTTGTAATGAAATATCTATTTGAAGCATGTCTTAAAGTTTTTTAAAAATTTTAAATTTTTAAATTTTGGGACCCGCTGAGCCTCATTTTGGGGACTGCATTCTTTTAAAAAAACCCTGGGGCCCCGGGCCCTTGTAACCTGAGGAAGCGGGGCTCTACTTGCCCCGCAAAACGCATTGTTTTTATCCTATATTTAATAAAAAACACTTTAAACGTGGATTAGGGCCCAAGTGTCAAAAATTTTCGAAAAAATTAACCACAATTCCCTACTTTTCCCCCCTTTTTCCCGGGTGATACATTTTTGACATATTTATTTCGGGAAATTTAAAAAGTTTACCAAAACGGGTTCGAAGTAAGGTTGGACTCACCATTAAAGAATATTCAATTTAAATTTGCATTCAGAACCCGGGGTTTGTTTTTTTGAAAGTTTTTTTGTTAAATTGTCCCCTTTTGCCCTTTTTCATTTGACAAAAACCGACAGACAGAAATACCCCTTTATGCACTTCTGAATTAATCCTGCTACCTCAGTCATAATTTAAAAATTTTTTAATTGAAAACCCAGCAAGCCTTTTCCAAATTTGAGCCATACAACTCCATGCTGTAACACTAGTTAACAAAGGTTCCATTAGCTTAGTTAAAAAATTGGTGTACATTTAAAATATGTCAAAACAAGAAATAATTATCCTATTAGTTATTTTAATTCTATTTAAATAAAGAAGCAAGTTTTTCTTATGGTAATGCTGAATCTCTTTTTCCTGAGTTCTATTATGGACTTTTATTCTATTATTCTGCTATGGACTGATGCTCTTTTCAATTTGCCTCTAGAATATTACCAGTGGTGTGCAACTCATGATTATAGACAGATTGTCCCATTTACAAAGGCATCTCCTGACTGTAAACTTTTTACAATGATATTATTTCTACTAGGGCAAATTTATAACTTGGTTCATGTAAATTTTTTGTGTTTTTTTTTTTGACCATCGGGAAAAAAAATTTTTTGTCATCATCCAATGCAGTTGTCTTCTGTGCTCTCGCATGCCTTTTAGTGTTACTGAGTTCCCCAATGAAGTCTTTCTTTTTAAGAATATGCTAAATTATTGATTGGGCCATTGACAAAGTTTCTCCTATCTTTATGATAGGTTTGTTATTTCAGCCTAATGATGGGTTTTCCTTTTATTTTTCATTGGGCACATCTGGAACCCCTTATTTTCCCTGACCCCGCTACTAAATTCAAACTCAGTAAATTTTTAAAACCATTTAAATTTCCCCCTTTCCCGTTTTCTGGGGAATTGTTCAATTACTTTTGAAGCTGTTAAAATAAAAGGGCTATGTAAAAAAAAAATCACAGCAATTCTGTAATGGTAAGGAGGTATTTCCATTTTATAAAGTAAAGGCATAAAACTAGTCGGCCACCACTAATTCTAAAAATGAAAGGCTGAAGGGCTGATTTAGCAGTGCATTTCCTTCTATGTTTTGCCTTGCATAATCATGCTTCTGGTTACAAAAACTTTTCAGGAGCTTCAAACCCGCCATTTTTCCGGGGATAAAAATAGTGCAGGAGATGAAGTGCTCTTTAATTTTCAAAAAACAATGGGGGGCCCAGGGGGTATTTTTAACCCCACAATCATACAGTAATTTGGGATATTCTATAGTAGGGTATCAATTTTTTAAAACGTGTCCCTCATTTTAAAGGGAACATTCTATATTAAAAATTTTTTTAAATGAAAGACCTGGGGGGAAACCCAGACGTCATTAAAAAGACAATGAGGCCCGTTGGGTCCCTGCAAGGAACTTGGGAATGTGTAAAATTTAAACTTATACACTAATTTTTTTGCTAGATCCCTTGAATTTAAGTTTTACGCTATCCTAAAAAATTACATTTTTATTGAAACTTTCAAATCTATTGGGGTTAAATTTGAAAAAAATTTTAAAGACCAACTTTATATACTTTTCAATCTCATTTAAAAAATAACTTTTGACGAATGCCCCCCTCAACATGAGGGCCTTTTGGCAAAAAAATTTGATGAAACTAAAAATTTGTTAGGCCTTGTCCCCATGGCGGGTTAAAATTGGCCGGGTTTTTTAACGGTTTAAACAGTTTTAGAAACCGCAAAACCAACATCAAGCCTCCCAATACTTTAATAAAAATCCGTCAGCAGCCCCACTGAAAAATTTTCTGCCGGACGGTTTTTCACACTGCCGACGGGCCGAGAAACTGGCAACGTGAACGGTGAACGGTGAACGCAGAACGTGAACGGTTTTTGGCACAGGTTTTTGGTCTTTTTTTTTGGGGGGGTTTTAGTTTTTTTTTAAAAAAAAAGTTTGAAAAATGACCCCACCTTTGGGGGTGTTCTTTTTCAGGCCTTTTTCATTTTTTTTTTTTAAACCACAGAATGGTCAGCAAAGTACTTTCTGGCGGGAATGGAAGAGGCCCCACAGCAGCCTCCCAAAACATCCCATCACATGGACTGGATTTTAACAGACGATCTCTAGGGAGTGTCAGGGGAAACGAATCATGTACCCTTCTTAGCCTAAACTAACCAAATTTTCATTCTGTTTATATGCACATGTGCTTGAAAGTGAAATAAATAAAAATTGGCCTGTGTTCATTTTTGTTAAATATAGTGATTTGATATTTTCATAAGGACACTTGGCCACATTTGTCCAAGTATTGTTTTATTGTGTTGGTCTTTGATTTATTTATTTTTTTTTCGTTACAGGTACATACCCACCCTTTGGGACAAGAGCCAACCTTGGTACAGCAATCGAATCCAGAAAAACAGATCATGGACTCAAATCTGTGAGGTACTGTACCCAGGGGACTGGAGCATGTATATCCCGAAACAGGGCCACCAGAAGTTTTTAAAATTACGTTTTTATCATTTTGGGTTTGTCAAGCTGATATGAATTGACTTTTTTAAACTGGTCTTCCTGCATTCCCTATTCCAGCACCTGTCTCTACAAAATGTTTTCAGTTCCAAAAGGTGACTTCAGATCTGTGGCCTCATGTGGTCCCCCCCTTGATGCCCCCTTTTTTAAAATTTTGACAGATTTGGAGACAGGCGAGCAATAGTTAATGGGGGAAAGGGCCCAAATGAAAAAAAGTCACTTTGTAAATCAACTTTAAATTTTAAACCCACTAAAATTTAATTCCACAGTTAAGATGTCATGGAACTTGGGAAGAGCATGCTGCCCGCTTCATCAATGGCACCTTAAGGAGAGCAAAGGGACCTCTCCCCCTGTCACCTAAGATGCCCCCCGGGATGAGCAAAATTTCATCCTTCTCATGGAACTCCGGCCATAAGTACTAACTAATTTACATGAAGTGCCTCTGTACCATAAAAAATAGAGCATTAATATTTTTTTTGAACTGTCTCTTAATTTGAGCGTTAAGATCTGTTATGTGAGATAGGACCTAATGGATTTGCTTTTGCTTCCCCATACATCAATGAGTAGTGTTGAGCGATTATTATCGACAAAGTTGAAATCGGCACAGTTTTTATGGTGATCATTTTTTTAGATCATGCAATTATTTTGATTAAAAACTGTGCATCACTATTAATTCGGGCCTTTTTTTTTGGCGCTTCCGAATTTTTTGGCGGGAACAAATCAGATTACAGAATAGAGCAGGGGAGATGTGTGTTTTGAGTCAGACGGATGGTATGGTTGCGAAAGGGGTAAAAATCACAAGACCCTCGTTTTTACATAGAAAAGCGTTTCCTGTTTCAGCCTCAGTCTCTCACGTCTCAACAAAGGACGGGGCGCTCGCTTGTGTCCCAAAAAGCCAGCGAAATTATTTTAAATTTTTTTTCACAGAGAAACCTCACATTTTTCTGTGACCTTACAATTTAGTTAGTTAAGATTGGAAGATTTTAAAAGTTTCTTAGTAGGGAATTTTTAAAAAAACATCTACTGCTGTAAAAATCACGGGGGGGGGGGACAGGGGAAAGGGGGGGCCCCCCCCGGCAACACAGACAAAGCTCTATAAAGAATACTGGATAAAGTTTCACTAAACTTTTTTTAACATTGCAATACTTTATTATTAATAGTTTTCTATTGAAAATTTTTCCTGATATTGGCACCTGAACTTTAGGAACACATCT
>JAODAL010053992.1:0-24917 GCA_025379985.1 Phyllomedusa bahiana | reverse complement strand
ATGTACAAAATGCCCCAACTTTGGTGCTTTAATTTTTTGTAAAATCCATACCCTTTACAATATGGTATGGCTGAGACAAATTTCACCATAGAATGGTACACTTCTATTAAGTGCTGTGAGACACTTTCAGACATACTGGCAATTTCTAAGTGAAGGATCCAGGTTTTATACATGTTACAACTCGTTTAGGCATGCCAAGGTTTTTGAAATATGTTTTTCAAAAGTATCATCTGGGTGTGAACTGTTACATTTAACCCTGATAAGTTCTAACTCAGGAAGTTTATCGATAACATGGGGTGGATCGCAAAAGGTAGCTAATAAAGTGGAATCTGTGGCAGTAACTTTTCTATACGGATCTACATTGACCATATTACTATTCCCAAATAACATAGTATCCAGAAAATGAATGGGATATAACTCATTTACAGAAGAAATTTGAGGTTCATGTCATTAAAATTGATGTACAAACAAAATCACTAATTTGATTTCTGTTCCCCCACACTAGGATAAGGTAGTAAAGGTAACGACCAAACCACCTGATGTTGGAGGAGAAAGGCCTCGTTCACACGGCTTATTTCGGAACGGATTTGCCGCCATATTTACGATCGTAAATCCATTCCGAAATCAGTCTGCAATAAGTTGCAGGCCATTTAATATTGGTTTTAATGGGAAATACGTGTCGTCGTTCAGACAACATGTATTTCCGGGGCCGTATTGCACGCGTATTTGCGGCCGCAAAACGGCCGGAAAAACAATGTGAATGTCAATTATTGGGCCGGATTTCGCGACGGATTTACACCATATAATGAATGGGGATTGTAAATCCAGCGCGAATTACGTGCCACACTAAGTGACACTTATTTCCAACGGATTTTCAACTGATTTCAGAACGTATTTACGATCGGCAATCCGACATAAATACATTCTGAAATAAGCCGTGTGAACAAGGGTTAGAATCTGAAAACACAAATGTTCCTTCCCAAGTCATCATACATACATACAAGAGAAGAGGAGAATTTAGCTCCTATTGGAACGCCTGATTTCTATAACTAAATTTGACAAATAAACAAGAAATAAGGTTGGAACAAAATTTCAACAGACATAACCAAAAATTACTGAACTACTCTTGAAAAATTTTTGGGGAATCACTCTTCACAGCACATACCATGCACTGTAAATAACTCTATTCTTTGGGTCAATAAAATTATGCCCATGCCAAATTTTTATAGTGTTAAATATATTTTGCTGCTTTCTTTAAAAAAAAAACAAAAAAACACTCAGAACTACCATATTCTGAGACCTATGAATTTCTGTAAATTAACCTACAGTATTTTAGAGCTTGTTTTTAGTGTGGTAAGTTGCAGTTTCGATTAAAGGAGTTGTCCAACTCACTAAAAAGTCCTTTAAACAGTGACATCACCACAGTGGCCACTGATTGTCTCAACAGTCATGTGCCCCAAACTTACATCACTGTTCGGAGCTCTTCACTTTTGAACGGTGATGTGAGATAGACTGCTGGAGCCATTCATTGAATGCTGTGGTGACATCCCCATTGGGAAGTGAAGGCGTGTCAACAGTATACTGAAGACATGTGCCAATTGGGACCGGTGAATGTGAGTATATATGTTATTCTACATTAGGACCGGGAGATATTTAATTTACTTTTACCCCTTTAATCTTATGTTGGAGTACAAACAAATTATTGATTACTTTGTATTCCTTTTTTGGGGCCAAGGGGGAAATTAGGTGTTTACAATTCAGGATAAATAAAGTGATATTTTAAAGACTTTTTTATATTACAGATGGGAAACGGATGTTTTTATAATTTATTTTTCATACTTTTCAATTTAAAAATATAGATTTCTCTCCTAATTGACATAAACATAACATTTCTTGATTACTTGAACTATACATTGCAGTACTAATGTGCTTAAGGGTACTGTCTATTTCAGGTTCTGTGGGCCCTTTCTAAGTCCACAGCTGCCATGTCAACCATTCAGCACCCCAAAATTGTGTTGCAAAGGGATAAGGGAGCTTGGGTTACAGAGGGGACACCCTGTCTAATGGTCTAGATGTTGTACAGTGGGGAAAAAGAAATATTTGATACAATAGCAATCTTGCAAGTTTCCCCACCTACAAAGAATGAAGAGGTACGTAATTTTTATCATAGGTACACTTCAATTGTGAGAGACAGAATCTAAAAAAAGTCCAGAAAATCACATTGTATGAGTTTTATATAATTAATTTACATTTTATTGCATGAAAGTATTTGATACAATAGAAAAAAGAGAACTTGATATTTGGTACAGAATCCATTCTATGCAATTACAGACATCAGACCTGTACTGTAGTTATTAAACAAGTTGTCACACACTGCAGCAGGGATTTTGGCCCACAGCTACATACAGATTGTCACGATCTGCAAATTCCCCTGCCTCCTGCCTGCATGCAATTGTGTGTTTGATCCTGGCGGTTGGAATTTGCTAGTTCTGTTCAGTGCTGCAACAGTTAACACCTCCAACTGGGCTGGGCCAGGTGCAGCACTTCCTCATCTGCTGACTCCTATAAAAGACACCTCCTACCAACAGTCTGGGCCTGAGTTTTGGTGTTGCTGGGCCAAGGCCTGCTTTCCTGCCTCAAGCCTCCTGCATTCTGTTCTGGCTGTGTTCCTGAAAGGTTGCTGCATTCCTCAGCTGTGTCTCCTGGAAGCTTCCTGTATTCCTCAGCCATGTCTCCTGGAAGCTTCCTGTATTCCTCAGCCGTGTCTCCTGGAAGGTTCTTGTATTCCTCAGCCGTGTCTCCTGGAAGGTTCCTGTGTTCCTCAGCCGTGTCTCCTGGAAGGTTCCTGTGTTCCTCAGCCGTGTCTCCTGGAAGGTTCCTGTGTTCCTCAGCCGTGTCTCCTGGAAGGTTCCTGTGTTCCTCAGCCGTGTCTCCTGGAAGGTTCCTGTATTCCTCAGCCGTGTCTCCTGGAAGGTTCCTGTATTCCTCAGCCGTGTCTCCTGGAAGGTTCCTGTATTCCTCAGCCGTGTCTCCTGGAAGGTTCCTGTATTCCTCAGCCGTGTCTCCTGGAAGGTTCCTGTGTTCCTCAGCCAAGCCTCCTGGAAGGTTCCTGTATTCCTCAGCCAAGTCTCCTGGAAGGTTCCTGTGTTCCTCAGCCAAGTCTCCTGGAAGGTTCCTGTATTCCTCAGCCGTGTCTCCTGGAAGGTTCCTGTATTCCTCAGCCGTGTCTCCTGGAAAGTTCCTGTGTTCCTGAGCCGTGTCTCCTGGAAGGTCCCTGAGCCGTGCCTCCTGGAAGGTCCCTTTGTTCCCGAGCCGTACCTCCTGGAAGGTTCCTGTGTTCCCGAGCCGTACCTCCTGGTGGTGTCCGGTGGTCCTCTGCTGTCCCTCCTGGTGGTGTCCGGTGGTCCTCTGCAGTCCCTCCTGGTGGTGTCCGGTGGTCCTCTGCAGTCCCTCCTGGTGGTGTCCGGTGGTCCTCTGCAGTCCCTCCTGGTGGTGTCCGGTGGTCCTCTGCAGTCCCTCCTGGTGGTGTCCGGTGGTCCTCTGCAGTCCCTCCTGGTGGTGTCCGGCGGTCCTCCGCAGTCCCCCCCGGTGGTGTCCGGTGGTCCTCTGCAGTCCCTCCTGGTGGTGTCCGGTGGTCCTCTGCAGTCCCTCCTGGTGGTGTCCGGTGGTCCTCTGAAGTCCCTCCTGGTGGTGTCCGGTGGTCCTCTGCAGTCTCTCCTAGCTGTCTGGTGTTCCAGAGTCTTTCCTCTTGTTGGAGTCTTGTGTCTGCTGTTGTCTCTCCTGTCCCACGGTGGTCCTGGCCTTTCCCGTCGTCTACAGTCTCCGGATCGGTGACCCTAGTCCTCGCCTTTTTGAACTTGTGTTCTTTGGACAGTACTCAGGCTTAGGCCTTACTTCCATGACCGCGGTAGGTGAAGTCTGCCTCCGCGATCCCAAGGATTCACCTTCCCATCTTCATTTCAAGTGTTTCCCTTTGCTTATTGTACCATGTTTTCTCAAATAAAGCCTTGAAACGTGACAGTATACTCAGGCCATGGATCCATGGGATGTAAGGTCATTCCACTATAACCCCGCTGACTTCCAGCGGTTTGCAGAATACTTCGGACAAGGACTAAGGGGCCGTCCTCTATTGAATAAGCTTCTACGGAAAGGATTTTCCTACGAACACGCCACCTTGATTACCGCAAGTCTCTCCACAGAAATACCATGCAAACCTGCTTATAAGGACTGCCTTTCTGTTTCCACGCATAGTCCTGGTGGTATCAATGCCGTGTCAACTTCTGCACCTCGTCCTAAAATTCGTAAATCCAAGTCCCAGTTGGCATCTGTGTCTTCTCTACCCATTCCAGTATCGCTGGATTCTGCGCTTGATGTCTTCTCTGCCTCTCCTAATATGGCTGTTAAGCCTAAGGCTCCTCCTGCACCTGTTGTTCGCCAAGAAACCTCAAATTTTTCTGTGGACACTGCTTCTAGAAATTCTCAAATAATGCAGGCTTCCATTCCTACTACCCATGTGTCTGGTCCAGCACGCAAGCCGTCTCCACCCGGTCCCGTGTTCACAATCGCCAAGCCGTGTTGTAGCGGTGGAAGCTCTAAATTCCGTGCTGCCAGAAGAAATTTCAATTCCACCAAAATCTTAGAAGCTACACCATACTTTTCAGACTTGGCTCCTCCCTTGTCTACTATCTCTGCCCTGGAACCCATTTACAGTAGTGCCAGCAACCGTTCTGTTGTCAAATCTGTACCATCTCTATCCATACCTATGCCTTCTGTTCCACCTCAAGCTTTTGTTTCCAAGCAGCCAGACCCAGCTTCTGATCCTGGATTGGACTCTGTATCCTCTATTGCTCAAACATCTTCTCCTGGAATCCCTGAGGCCACCCCAGTTATTTCTGTACCTTATCCTACCTTGTGTGATTCTGCAGGTCAAGTACCAGCTCAGTTTATGCCTGAATCTGCCTCTGTATCAGCAATGGTCACTATGTCCTCTGATTTGCCTAATCCCATTTCCATATCGTCTCCTGATTTATGTGATCTGTCATGTCAAGTACCAGCTCTGATTGCGCCTGAACCTGTCTACCAAGTACCTGGACCAACTTCTTGTTCTCCTGCATAGCAACTGAGTGTAAGGGATCACAAGGCCCTCCCAGAGCATGTACGTGTGGAGGAGTGCGTACCTGTCAAGGTGCACTCTTGCCGCAACCCTCCTTTGGCAGCTGTCTTTAGTGTCCGATCTATGCCTTCCACAGTTACAGTGCCACCTGTCTTGGAGAAGCCACAGCAGGTCTGCTCGTTTTTCCTAGAAGAGGATGCTTCCCTGATTCTGGCATCTACTCCTCATTCAGTTGTGTTGGTTCCACCCAATCCTGTGGATGAGGGGTTTTCTGTACTACCTACTGTTCAGGGCCCCTCTGGTTCTGAGACAATCCTGCCAAGCCTCGCTTCTCCTGTGGTACTAGACATGGACATCAAGCAAAGTGAGACGGAGTCCGGCCCTACCGATGTGTTGGAATCCTGCCTTGAAGCTCCTGTGCTTTCTGGTGTCCTCCAGCCATCTGTTCCTACGGAGTCTTCTGTTCTGAAGCTATCCCTGTCTCCTGGTGATTTCCAGGCTGCTGGTTCTACAACTCCTTTGGATTCTGAAGATGTTGTACCATCTGCACCGTATAAATCTGGTGACCAGTTTCAGTCTGCTTATGGGACTTCTGCTCCGCAAGCTCTGTTACTCTCAAGTTCCCTGAAGCCTCTTTCCCTGGATGATACGAAGCATCCGGGGACTAGCTTGTCCTCTGTATTAGCTGCCTCTATACTAAAGTTACCTTGTCTGGCTCAGTCTATTTTTTTCAAGAAGGACCCAACTCCTGATGTGGCTATTCGGCTTGGTCCTAAGTGAAGTACCTGGGTCCTCAGGTGGAACGATTATCCGCCTATCCCTAAGCCTTCTCTGAGAGAGGGGGACCCTAAGGAGGGGGGTACCGTCACGATCTGCAAATTCCTCTGCCTCCTGCCTGCATACAATTGTGTGTTTGATCCTGGCGGTTGGAATTTGCTAGTTCTGTTCAGTGCTGCAACAGTTAACACCTCCAACTGGGCTGGGTCAGGTGCAACACTTCCTCATCTGCTGACTCCTATAAAAGACACCTCCTACCAACAGTCTGGGCCTGAGTATTGGTGTTGCTGGGCCAAGGCCCACTTCCCTGCCACAAGACTCCTGCATTCTGTCCTGGCTGCGTTCCTGAAAGGTTCCTGTATTCCTCAGCCGTGTCTCCTGGAAGGTTCCTGTATTCCTCAGCCGTGTCTTCTGGAAGGTCCCTGTGTTCCTGAGCCGTGTCTCCTGGAAGGTCCCTGTGTTCCTGAGCCGTGCCTCCTGGAACGTCCCTGTATTCCTGAGCCGTGCCTCCTGGAACGTCCCTGTGTTCCTGAGCTGTGCCTCCTGGAACGTCCCTGTGTTCCTGAGCCATGCCTCCTGGAAGGTCCCTGTGTTCCTGAGCCGTGCCTCCTGGAAGGTCCCTGTGTTCCTGAGCCATGCCTCCTGGAAGGTTCCTGTGTGCCTGAGTCGTGCCTCCTGGAAGGTTTCCATGTTCCTGAGCTGTCCCTCCTGGTGGTGTCCGGTGGTCCTCTGCAGTCCCTCCTGGTGGAGTCCTGTGATCCTCTGCAGTCTGTCCTAGCTGAGTCCGGTGTTCCAGAGTGTTCCCTCTTGGAGTCCTGTGTCCGCTGTTGTCTCTCCTGTCCCACGGTGGTCCTGGCCTTTCCTGTTGTCTACAGCCTCCGAATTGGTGACCCTAGTCCTCGCCTTTTTGAACTTGTGTTCTTTGGACAGTACTCAGGCTAAGTCCTTACTTCCCTGGCTGCGGTAAGTGGAGTCTGCCTCCGCAGTCCCAAGGATCCACCTTTCCATCTTTGTTTCAAGTATTTCCCTTTGCTTATTGTACCATGTTTTCTCAAATAAAGCCTTGAAACGTGACACAGATCTTCTCCAGATCTTTCAGGATTTGGGGCTGTCACTGGGCTACATTGAGTTTCAGCTGCCTCCAAAGATTTTTTGATTGGGTTCAGGTCTGAAGACTGGCTAGGCCACGCCAGGACCTTAACTATTTCTAATGGAGCCACTCCTTAGTTGCCTTGGGTGTGTGTTTCAGGTCATTGTCATGCTGGAAGACCCATCCATGACCTATCTTCAATTCTTTTACTGAGGGAAGGAGGTTGTTGACCAAAATCTTGCACTACATTGCCTCATCCTCTCTCCTTTCAATGTGGTGCAGTTAACACGTCCCCTTTACAGAAAAGCACCCCCAAAGAAGGATGTTTCCACCCTCATGCATCACGGTTGGGACAGTGTTCCTGGGGTTGTACTCATCTTTCTCCATACTCCCACCACGGCAAGTGGAGTTGATACCAAAAACTTCTATTTTGGTCTCATCTGAGCACATGTTCTTCTCCCATGCCTCCTATGAATCATCCAGATGGTCAATGGCAAACTTCAAATGGACCTGGAAATGTGTTGGGATGAGCAGGGGACATTGTGTGCTCTAAATAATTTTAATCCATGACGGTGTCGTGTGTTACTAACTTTAATCTTTGAGACAGTGGTTGCAGTTCTATTCAGGTAATTGACCAAGTTCTTCCATGTAGTTTTGATTCCTGCCCTTTCTCAGAATCATCCTTACTCCACAAGGTGAGATCTTGCATGGTGCCCCAGACCAAGAAAGATTGACAGTCATCTTGTGTTTCTTCCACTCGCTTATAATTGAACAGTTGTTGCCATCTCACCAAGCTGCTTGCTTATTATCCAATAGCCCATCCCAGCTTTGTTCAGATCTACAGTTTTGTTCCTGGTGTCCTTAGACTGCTCTTTGGTCTGGGCCATGAAGGAAAGGTTGGAGTGTGAATGATTGAGTATGCGGACAGGCATGTTTTTTATAGGTAACAAGTTCAAAAAGGTGCACAAGTTCAAACAGATCTGTGAGTTCCAGAATTCTTGTTGGTTGATAGGTGATCAAAGACTTATTTCATGCAGTAAATGCACATTAATTATTTAAAAATCATACAATGTAATTTTCTGGATTCTTTTCTTAGATTTTGTCTCTTACAGTTGAACTGTACCTACAATAAAAATTACATACCACTATATTCTTTGTAGATGGGAAAATTTGAAAAATCGCCAGTGTATCAAATACTTATATTCCCCACTGCAGGTGCTATTGACTGTGACATTGGAGCTGATCAAAAATTGTCTTTGATTATGCAATAGGACCTGAAAAGGAAAATAAACAAAGAAATAAGATTAAAGAACATCTTATTATTATTATTATTATTATTATTATTATTATTATTATTAATAATAATAATCTTTATTTATATAGCGCCAACATATTCTGCAGCACTTTATAATTTAAGACTGTATAGGCCTAAAAACTGAAATTCAAGATACTTTTATATCTCTCATTGTATTCTTTTTCTTTATCTGTATATAAGAAATACCAAAAACATTGAACGTATACAATCATTTTTTGTAGCTTTTAGTGCATTTTTTCATTGATACTATTTACTACAATAATTAAAATTATTAAAATTATTTTTTTCTTTTAATTATTGCATTATAAAACTTAGGCCGTGTTCACACGGCTTATTCAAGCCGTAATTGCGAGCCGGATTGCGCTCGCAATTGCGGCTTGAATAAAGGGCGGCTGCGGGGGCGGGGTGGGGGCGCTGCCCGCCGGCCCCAAAGACATGCATTATCCACGGCGCGTATTGCGCCTGAATAATGTGCAGGTGACTTTCCGCCCGGCGGATTTGTCGAGCGGCGAGGAGCGACAGAATCCACTGTTCTCTATGAGATCTGTGGATTACCGTAATTACTGCGACGTATTGGAGCTGTACTGCAGTGCAAATCCGGCGAGCAGTACGGCTCCAATCTGTGGCTAAATAAGCCGTGTGAACGGCCCCTTATAATTTTAAGCATAGCATCTCAGTGTTTTTAAACTGGTGTGCAACTGCCACATCAGTGATTATAGTCTATCCTAAAAGTTTTAAAAATTACAGCTACAACACTTGGATTTCTCCACTCCATAAATCTAAGATCCCCATGCAGATTTCTTTAAATGGGTTTTCTCATGACACAAAATCTGCTTTGCTGACTGCTCACAGCTAGCTGGGATCCAGCCATGCATGTCAATGAGAAAGGCGGTGCAAACGGTCTTCGTCATCCACTTCTATAGGAGCTCAGAAGATTGCTGAATGTGTGCGCTCAGCTATGTTCGGCAGCTTCCATAGAAGAGAATGAGGAGCTAGCTGCGAGCAGCCAACAAAGCTGATTTCGCGTCAGGAGAAATCCCATTTAACTATAAGTTTGGTTCAGACCCACAATTGCAGTATTTTTCAGATTAGCAAATGCAAAACACCATACGATGACCAATAATGAAAAGCACAGTAATAAAAAGATCCCAGTTTGGATTTTCTGCTGTAAATCTGTCACATACTTTGATGTAAATCCACCGTATTCTATCAGAGAGGAGGATGTGATATAGTGAGAAAAGCTGAGCTCTGTAATATGCACGTTTATATTACTTGTGATTAAAAAGCAGAGGAAATTCTGATAGGACAGTAAGTCTGGCTTACCCCATCCATATACAGTGATTGACAATCGCTGTACATGGGTGGCGTCAACAGTACTTTCATTTTCTTTTTTATGATTATGTAATATTAATATTTTGTTAATTGTATTTAAAAACTTCGGCTTTTAATGAACATTTAATCGCCCAAAACATATTTTAGCTTTTATTTCCAATTAATTATAAGTTGTTTATTTTTAAATATTTTATTTAATTAGTATCTAGTAAATCACAGCAATATTTGCTAAAATAAACCTATCCATAGAAAGGACTTTAAAACACATCTTGAACTTTTACCATCATTATTGTTTTTATTGGCCTAAATAATGAAAATATTAGGGTCATGACTAACTCTAAGGACTGTGAATGTAAGATGGTTAACATGAAAACATGAATCATAGAAGATGTGGGTCAACAAAGCTCATACCAGATCGTTGTGCAGACACCTGCTCCATTTCAAGGAGACATGAACTAACAGACTTGAAAGGTTATTATGGTAAGATTCTGTGACCTCAGAGGTTAACAGTAAATACTATATATTTTTTAGTACCAGCAATAAAACACTGAACAAGATAGTGATGATATTAATCTTTGTAATAATTAAAGAACATTAAATTGTAGTATTTATTTACTTTTTAAAACAAATTTCACAAAATGTAAAGACAATGTATTTAGGTTTTTATTTCACCAAAGAGAAATATAGCAGAAACTAATTCTGAATAATTCTACTTTTTATAATTCGTTTTTATTGTAATATAAAAATAGTGTATTTGGGGATTGAGCATTGTTTTCTTTTTTTTCATTTTTTGCAAGGTACATTCTTATTGTTCTTTGGTTTTATACAAGTAGCATTATACACTGGAAACGTTGCTTAAACCATTAATGTTGTCCACTGTCTTTTGATGGCGGGCGATGCGGGTTCTGTTAGTATAGCTGTCTCAGAGGGGTATTTACAGTACCAAACACCACAGCTGCACTGGGAACAGAGCTGTGACTTATGGACCAAGATAACCCCATGGCTGTCTTTGTAGTAAGCCTTCTGTTGGGGCACACTGTGTGTCATACTGATAAAGAAAATAATGTATTAACATATAGCTTATGCGTATGCTTATACATTATAAGTGCATATTAAAGTTTAAAAATAGTTATCACTAAGTGCAGGGGTGTCAAACTAGTTTTCACTGGGGGCCACATCAGCCTCACGGCGTACCTTAAAGGGCCAACATAATTTTAGAACTGTGTAAATGGAACTTGTCCTTAACTGTTACATTTGTACAGTATTGCTATTATAATTAGCTCTTTGAGGGCAACCAGGAAGAATATAGGTACATATGACCCTTGTAGGTAGATAAGTGGGTATAAAGCCCCCTGTAGATGACAGTTATATCTGCCCATGTAGGTAGATTGGTATTTTTGCCCTCTGTAGCCAGGTAGTAAATTGCTCCCTTGGTCATGTAGTAATATGCCCTCTGCAGCCAGGTAGTAGCCCTCTGTAGCCAGGTAATATGCCCCATATTGCCAGGGAGATGCCCCACATAGCACCCCTGTAGTCAGGGAGATGCCCCACATAGCCTCCTGTAGCAAGGGAGATGCCCTACATAGCCCCCTGTAGCCAGGAAGATGCCCCACATAGCCCCTTGTAACTAAGTAGATGCCCCATATAGTCCCCTGCAGCCAGGTAAATGTCCCATATAGTCCACTGTAGCCAGGTCCATGCCCCATACGGTCCTCTGTAGCCAGGTCCATGCCCCATATAGCCCCCTGTAGCCAGGTAGATTCCCCTTATAGCCCCTTGTAGCCAGGTAAATGCCCCATATAGTCCCCTGTATCCAGGTAGATGCCCCATATAGTCCCCAGTAGCCAGGTACATGCCCCATATAAACCTCTGTAGCCTGGTAGATGCTCCATATAGAACCCTGTTGCCAGGTAGATGCCCCATATAGTCCTCTGTAGCCTGATAGATGCCCGATATCATCCCCTGTAGCCCGGTAGATGCCCAATATAGTCCTCTGTAGTCTGGTAGATGCCCGATATAGCCCCCCTTTAACCAGGTAGATGCCCCATAAAGCTCCCCTTTAGCCAGGTAGATGTCCCATATAGCCCCCCAGTAGCCAGGTAGATGCCCCCTGCAGCTAATAAATATAAAATAAAAAAGGTACTTACTTTTTCATAGCCTCAGCTGTCGGTCATGAGTGGTTATGGTGTAAGTGGCGTGACATCATCACGCCACTTACGCCATCACACAGCTCCCAGGGATCTTCTGGGCCAAAAAGGGGCGCCGACAAAGGAATGTCTTCGAAAGGGCATGAGGGAAAGCGTGATCACGCCCCCGGGGGATGCCGTATGTACGGGCTACCGAGCATTGTACATACAAAGGGAAAAGGTGAGGGAAACATATCCCCTTTCCCTGTACCAGCAGCTGCACCGACTCTGATTTCCCCAGCCATTTTAAAAAGGGCCATGCGACCCAAGAGATTGCGGGGGGCCCCGTGAGCGGAAAACAAAGGCCGGGGCCTTGTTTTGACACCCGGATTAGGGGATGAAAAAAGAAAATCGAAAAAAAAAAAAAATACAGTATTATAAAAATTATTGTGCAAACAATACACACACATACACACAGAAAATTACACATTTTAAGTATCCCCACAATGGTAATAACCTGTAGAATTAATTTAACAGCTTATTTAGGGTGTAACATGAATTGTGTAAAAACAAAAAAAAAAGGCAAATGCCAAAACAATGCAAAAAAAATAATAAATTACAAAGTAATTTATATGTATCCTCAACTTAAAATGCACTTTCTATTTATAATTTATTTGTAAATTTTGGACTGATTGTTTAAGTTTTTTTTTAAACAGTATATGGTTGGTGTCAGTGGCCCCAGCTAACAATACCATGTATAGGACTGCACAGTTAATTTAATCGGAATATAAACTAATCACTAATGTAGTCCATTAGCTTGTTACTGTATGTTGGACAAGCGAGTATGGGTTAAATATGTATTCAGTAACAAAATATTCTGACAGGTGTAGTAAGGTACCATAGTTTGTTACTTTCTGGTGACTATAGTGAACCTGGTCTACCATAGGGATAATCTCCTTTTGATAGTAAAAGTAATCCATATACGTGTCCACAATATGAATGTATGTGACACAAGGCTATAATGTATAGAAACATAAGCTTTCATCCTCTTTGAACTATTAGGTACATTTTGTACTGAATGTATTTCAGTATGCTGCCAATAAAGAGGTCATGATGTTTTATCTCATTCTGGAATACTGTACATCGCTTCTTTTGTCTTCATAAAGTAATAATCATATAAAACTTTAACCTCTACAATTTTGGAGTTGCCATGTAAAAAATAATTAAAACTTTTCTAAATTTTTTAACACCTTTCTGACAGCCATCAAATAAAATTTTACCCTTTTTTTTCCTTCCTCCACCTTCCAAACCCTAGTTTTTTTTTTTTTTTTCCATCTACATAGATATATGAGGGCTTTTATTTTGCGGACAAGATGCAGTTTCTAATGGTGTCATTGATCGTATCATAGAATATACTGGGAAACCGAAAAAAAATAGCTTTTATGGCGTTCATGCTTCGGTAAAAATTAAGTGTTAAATGTATTCTGGCAATACAAAATATGTAGGGGTTTTGTACACCATTCTCTATTTTTAAAATGTGTGCGGCAGCTCCATTTTCTGCAACAAATAACTCTTTTGTACTTCCACCTATGGACCCCAAATTATGGGCAATTTTTTGCGGAAAAAAAAAAAAAGTTTTTAATTGTACATTTTAGGATGATAATTTTTTTTTGATCACTTTTTATTCCAGTATTTAAGTGCCGTGAAACGACCAAAAACACAATTTTGGAGTTTGGAATTTATTTTCTTCTATGATGTTCAGCATACTGGATAAATGATGTTATATTTTAACAGGCTGGACTATTAGAGATGTAGCAAAGTTAATTATGGGTAACTTTTTTTTATTATTTTAATAGTTTCTTTTGTAAAAAGGCAAAAATGGGGTGATTTGAACTTTTTTATTTTTTATTCATATTTTTTATTCATTTTTATACGTTTAAACATTTTTTGTCAACTTTAACTTTGAGTCCCCTTCGTCTACTTGAGCACTAGGGGGCACAAATAAATAAAAAAACCCTCCTGTACGTAAAAACAATGCAAAAGGGGGTTTTAAAGAACGGTTCTTCCTTCCCGCCAGGGGCAGGAAAGTTAAAAAGAAAACAAAATGGCTATGGAAAAATTCATAAGCTTTCACCACCCTGTTATGTATTGGACCCCACGATCTCTGGGTTACCAGTAGGTGCAATAAGCAGATGACACCAGCCTTCTATGTAATGTGATTAGTGAGCAATCCTTATATACAGAACATTACCGGCACCAGGACTTACCTGTACCTCTTGTGTCAGTAAGGGGTTAAAATGTGTATTTGTCAGAAGTCATTATCTCTGTTGCAACTAGAGTGGGCCGAATTTCCAAAAATTCGATTCGGTCACTTCGCCGAATTTCCGACAAAAATTTGTTTCGTTCCGAAATTCTTCGGCACGAACGCGTTAAAAAGCGGCTATTTCCAGGTGCACAACCTGCGGGGGCTGTAAACGTTTGCCATGTTTAAAAATTTCAGAGGGAGCTTGGTTTTGGTTTCATACAAGTTGTGTTTTAGTATGACACGCAATGACTGCCGCCGTTTTTAGAAAAGCTTTACTATAAAATGCCCTGGGCACTTAGGGGGCAAAATGACCAAAAAAATGAACGGAACGTACCTGATAAAGTCATGCAGCAAAAGCGGGAAAAAAAAACAAACTGAGAGCTCAGGGGAAACATTAGTGACAGAGTTGGGAGGTGACGGCGGCAGCCACAGCAGCATGAGGTCAGACAGTGGCACAATGACATTCTGAAGGGGCAAAACAGCCCAAAGGCCGCAGAGTGGCACAATGAAACAGTGGGAGGTCACGGGGCACCAATGGGGTCAGGCATGGCCAAGACAAAATTCTGGAGTGGCAAAAAAGGAGTAGGCCAAAGAGTGGTACAAGACCAGTGGGGGGGCACGGCGGGAGAAACAGCAGCAGCATAAGGTCAGACAGTCCCCCCAAAGACACGTGTGGAGGCAGGGCAGAGCCCTCAGCACTGAGGTAAACAGTGGCACAATGACAAATTCTGGGGGTGGCAAAAACAGGAGGCCACAGTGTGGAGGGCACGGCAGCAGCCACGGCGCAGCATGAGCAACAGTGGCAAATGACACAGTGTGGGGGGCACACGGGGAGTCACAGCGCAGCATGAGGTCAGAGAGTGGCACAAAAAATTTCTGCAGGTGGAAAAAATAGTATTAGGCCCACAAGGGGCAAATGACTGAGAGCGAGGTCACGGGGGCAGCACAGGGGTCAGGCGTGGCACTGACAGAGAGTGGAGTGATACAGGAGCAACAGCATAGGTCAGAGAGTGGCACAATGAATTTGGAGGGGGGCAAAACATACCAGGCCGCAGAGTGGCAAATAACAGTTGGGGGGCCGGCAGCAGCCACATCGCAGCATGAGGTCAGACAGGGCACAATGACAAATTTTGGAGGGGGGAAAAACGGATGGGCCACAGGTGGGGGGCACGGCAGCACCCGGGCAGACAATGAGGTCGACAGGGCACAATGACACAGTGTGGGGGCACGACGGGAGTCACAGCGCAGCATGAGGTCAGAGAGGGGCAAAAAGACATTCGCGTGCAAAATATATTGGGCCACAGAGGGGCACAATGACTGAGAGCGGAGGTACGGCGGCAGCAGCATGGGGTCAGCAGGGGGCACAATGACAGAGAGTGGAGGTGATACAGAGAAACAGCATGAGGTCAGAGAGTGGCACAATGACTTTTTCTGGAGGTGGAAAAAGTCCCAGGCCGCGAGTGGACAATGACACAGTGTGGTTTCACGGCAACAGCAACGCAGCAGCACATGAGCACAAGAGGGGCAAAATGACGAGTGTTGAGGGGGGTGGCAATACCAGTCCCTGGTAAAGACGGTGGTGGGCAATGGGAAACTATCAGCAGATGTGTGGTCAGGGGGGTGGCGGCTAAAGAATAGTGGCTGAGGCGGGTAGTTTGAACCCAGACTGACGCCGGGCATTGGTGTGTGGAAACCGGGCCGATCCACGCCTGATTCATCTTGAAAAAGGTCAGTCTTAACATTTCCCGTGGACAAGGGGGTTTTCCCCTTTTGGGGTAATGAGGGCCCCCGCCGCACTGAACACCCCTTGATGCACACTACTGGCCGGCGGGGACAGCTTCCCACTGCAAACTCGCAATTTGCGGCCAACATCCAGTTTTGGCTGCCCAGTAGTCCAGGGGATCTTCTAACGGGGGTGGCGAGTGCGTCCAAGTACCAAAATTTGTTGGTTCGGGAAATGCCCAGTCCTCTGCTCGTGACTGCCCTCCTCACTAGGGGGGTAAAGGAATGCTCATTAGTGACTCCAGACTTAGGTTACTCTATGGAGCGGGTACTGCCCAAACCCCCCCCCTTTCCCCAAAGCAGCGCGGCAGTAGTACTGAGCGTGAGGCCCCCCCCGGGTTGCCCTTCAGGGAGGGACGATGCCGCACATAGGCAGGCCAACTGATTACGGGGGTTTTTCCCCATTAATTTTTGATTTGTCTTCCCCCCAAATAGGGGAAAAAGGCCCCCCCTTTTTGGAGGGGAGCGGGGGCCAATGGGGTGGAGAGCAGAAGTCACCCCTCTGCCGGATCGACTATTCGGCTGTCACTACCCAGCAAATAACATGCTGCGGGCATTGCACAAGTGACCCCCGGGGGCCCCCGGGCCTATTTCCACTGTTACTCCCAGGGTGCTTGGGAGTCTCTGCCCGTCTTCCCACTCCTCCACCTCCCCGCTGCTCCGCCCCCCTCTTTGTCACCTGGGTAGAAAATCCACTCATTTCCCCAACAATGCTTTGTCCCAATGCCCTCCCCCCCTCCTCCCCCTTTTTCAGTCCCCCCCGGACTCAGGGGCCCGAGATGTATCGCCACATCTCAGTCCCCTGCCCAGACAATTTTTCAAAAAAATTCTGTTCCAGGCATGAAGCAGTGGAATGACTTTTATTCTCCCGTACCCTGGCGACTGACAAAAAACGGGCCTCCTCGAAGGCCTCAACAAACGGCAGGTGAACGCATGAGCTGCCACGGGCTACAAAAAATTTACACAGGGGAGTACTTCTGTCTGCCTGGATCATAAAAAAATCGTTAAGGCCTTTCTTTTATACAGTGGTCCAAATGTCAGGCTGGAATTCCAGCGGGTGGAAACATGCATACGAGCGTGTTGGGGGGGGGTTTCTGCCGTGCAACTCGAGGAGGGTGTTCCTGTTTTTGTACGAATGGAAAAGTGCTGCACATTTTCCTGGCCATTTTCAAATGTTCTGAAGATCGTGGAAGATTTTCAGGGAACCTTTTTACAACCAATTGAACATCGCCATGCGGGGCGCATGGACCATCCCCCCTTTGGGTGAAAGCGCGGAACATGTTCCTCCCCCTTGTCCGTCACCATGGTTCCGATTTGCAGTTGGCGCAAAAGCCACACATCGATTTTTTGCTCATGACGGGGAGCATTTCCCCCCGGTAAATTCGTTCCCGAGGCAAGCTAGGTTAGAATGCGTGAAAAAGCTGTGCCCTCACATGTGGTATGTGGAGCAGTACTTTGGAGGCTGAATGGGGTGGTGGTGGAGGAGGGGGAGGCGGACTTGGCGCAAAGCCAGTTTACAACGTGGGGGGAGTAAGCGGCGTCCCCTTCCAAGTTTTGGTTGGCCCTGGGCAGGAAGCACATTCCCCCAGTGGCCGAAAAAGGCATGTATGGCCCTTTCCGTAGTTCAGCTCCAGCGTCCCCTGCTGTGTACCTTGAAACAAACCCGATAACCCAAAGGACTGCCCTACTTTCTGTTCACTATTTATGAAGTTGGTATGCCTTTTTGGAAAAGAAATTAGGCTTGGAACCTCCACCGGCTGGGCACAAGCCATTATTTTTCTCTAAATGGTGCAGAGTCCCCATTTGGAAAGGGGGGGACTGCAGTCCCAACAACTTGGAAAAGGGCCCCGCAGTGCTGCACCTTGGGATGGTTGGACCATATGTTTCTCTTTACAATGCCCCGAACGACTGTGCCCATAGTACGAGGAGCAGGAGCACTGCCCGGGAAGGATGTCAAAGAGAAAAACTGCCTTCTGCAGAGGGGTGGGGCCTTTACTGGGTGAAATGGCATCGTGCCACTGGCGCTGTGCTGCTGCAGCGCAGGATGGACCCAAAACCCCAAACTGAGCCCCCGTTTCTCCCAGGCCACCGGATGGGGACCCTGCATTGTTGACGCAGGGGCCGTTGTCCAACGTTAGCCCCGGCCACCTTTACTTTTTGCCCACAGATTTACATATACCATATTCGGCTCCTCCGGGGTCTTAGCAAAAAACGCCCACACCCCGAGTAGCTGATTTTTCCCCCCAAAAGCTCCGCACTGATGACTACTGCCGCCGCTGCCCCTGAGCCCCGTGCCGTACTGTCTTGGAACCCGCGAAGGGGTTTTCTACCCGGGCCCCCTTGGGTCCCCACCCCACACTCTGCTACCCTGCTGACCACGGCCCCACAAACCCACTTTCTGGCTGCGCCCCTGCCTGACGCGCAAGCTGACGCCCTCTTTTCCCGCGATGATAAGCCCTTTCTTCACCCGGTTTCCCCCAAATGCGGTTTGGGTAATCACATCTATTTGTGTTTCATCGTCATACTGTCCTCATCACCCGGGCTTGGGAAGCCGAGGCTGCCTCTCACCACATGACCTCCCCCCACTCCCACATCTAAACTTTGCCCCCCCCTACGCAAAAAGTGGGGGTATTGGCCCCCCTTTCTTTGCTGCCAATAGCTGCTGACTGCCCTCCTCAAATTTTTCATCCTTTGCTAATTTGTGGCGCTGAGCCCCGACCAATATAGATCCCTGGGGGGGGGGAATGGATGGGAAAGGCGGGCGGGGGGACAGGGGGGGCCCCTGACCCGCTCCCGGGGCCCTCCAATAAGTGTTGTGTCTAGGTTTTCCCACCGACCCTTTGGGTGGGGTTTTGATTTCATCTGGGAGGGAAAAGGAGACCTAGTCAACCAATCAAGAACCCTTGGTTGCTGAACAAAAACCCCGGCCCCTAGATGACAGCGCAGTTTTGGGGCCCCACCGATGACCCCCGCTGCACGTCCCCTTTTCCCCGGCTGCACCTGGCCCGTTTCAGAAGTTTGTGCCCTCCACTGCATTTTCAGAGCCGCACCCCTCTGTTGACAAATGTTTTTTCTAAAATGCAGACACTGTTTGAAAGCTATCTGTATATGATAAAAACACCCCGTTTTTTTTACTCCAATGAACCCAGTAACAAGCTTGGGTAACCCTTGGGTTAAATTGCGCTCCACAAAGGCCCGGGAAAAAATTTTCTTTATGGTCGTTTTCAAACACTGTGGTTTTACTAAATGTAAAAAACACAAACAGGCTTAAATTAACCTTCGCTTGTGAATTATGTACAAAAAAAAGTATATTTTCGGTGTTTAAAAAGCGGTTTAATTTTTTTTCACACAGCGCAAAAAAAAACGCTTAATTAACCCCTGGATGTAAAATTTCGCAATAGAATTGAGCCACCACAAAAACTATAGCTTTTTTAGCGTGTTACAAGGTTTTAAAATTTTCCCCACCAAAGAGTAAAAATTTTAATTTAAACCTTTGTTGTGAATTAGGCTACCAAAAAAAAAAAAATATATTTGGCGTTTAAAAAACGGTTTTTTTTGTCAGCACACAGCAAAACAAGCTTAATTTAAACCCCCGGGTGTAAATTGCGCAATGAATTGAGCCACCCCAAAAATAGTAGCTTTGTATGTTACAAAGGGTATTTTCTACGCCACACAAAAAAGGATAAAATTGTAATTAACCTTCTTGGAATTTGGCTACCAAAAAAAAATATATATATTTGGCTTGAAAAGCGGATATTTTTGTCAGCACACAGCAAAACAACGCTTAATTAACCCCTGGAAGTAAATTCGCAATAGAATTTAGCCACCACAAACTAGTAGCTTTTAAGGGGTTTTCAATGGTGTATTTTCTCGCCCCCAAAAACAAGAGATAAAATTGTAATTAAACCTTTGCTTGTGAATTAGCTACCAAAAAAAAAAAATATATTTGGCGTTGAAAAAGACGGTTTATTTTTGTCAGCACACCACAAAACAACGCTTAATTAACCCCTGGAGTAAATTGCCAAAGAATTAGCCACCACAAACTAGACTTTGTACGTGTTTCAATGGCTATTTTCTACGCCCCACAACAAAATAAAATTGTAATTAAAAATTTGCTTGTGAATTAGGCTGCCCAAAAAAAATATATATATTTTGCGTTTAAAAATACGGTTTATTTTTGGGCACAACCAGCAAAACAAGCTTAATTAACCCCCGGGTAAATTGGCAAAGAATTGAGCCACCCCAAACTTAGCTTTGTAGCGTGTTACAATGGGGGTTTTTTTTTACGCCACACAACAAAGATAAAATGTAATTACCTTTTCTTGTGAATTTGGGACCCAAAAAAAAATATATTTGGCGTGAAAAAGACGGGTTATTTTTTTCACAAAACCCCGCAAAAAAAACGCTTAAATTAACCCCTGGATGTAAAATTTCGCAAAAGAATTGACCACCCCAAACTATGCTTTTTAGCGTGTTTTCAAAGGCTTTTTTCTACCCACACAACAAAAGATAAAATTGTAATTTAACCCCTTTGCTTGTGAATTAGGCTACCAAAAAAAAATATATATTTGGCGTTGAAAAAGACGGTTTATTTTTTTCAGCACACCCCAAAACAACGTTAATTTAACCCCCGGATGTAAATTGCGCAAAAAATTGAGAGCAAAATGAAGTGGTATTTTTTATTGTAAAAAAGCTGTTTTTTTAAATGAATACAACGGAACTGGCTTAATCCCCCCTTTGGTATTGAATGTATATGCCGCAGTGGAGCACATGGGTTTCAGATCCAATACCCCCAAAAAAACAGAAATAAACATTCAGAGAACAGTCTCTGAGACAAGCTAACCCCACAAAAAATCGCGTGTAAAAATCAGTTCTTCAAACGCTATCCCCGCAGCAGACCTTTCCCCGTCAGTACAGTGAAGGAGTGTGAGCTCCCAGGGGCGTTCGGTCTTTTTAGTGCGGTGACGTCACAGAAACCCCCCGGTCCCCCCCGTTGGGTTCATCTCTGCACATGTCATGCAGGCATGCCCTTCTTCCCCCCGAGTGCTTTTCCCATGTAACGCCATGTGCTCCCAGCCATTTTTTCAATGAAAAAGCACACTTCGTTCACCCGAAGTAAACCCCAAAGTTCGACTTTGTTCCGAAAACCCAAGTTTTCCTAAATTCTAAAAAAAAATTTCCACTTCGTTAGAATCGATTCGCCCATCTCTAATTGCAACATATTCTAGATATTATATAAGATTGCAATGAAGCACTATTTTAACCCCTTAGAGTACCAGGATGTAGCTGTATAGCCCACTAAGGGAGTATGGAGCAGGCTTATGCACTAATAGAAGATCAATAAATTCACTATATACTGCAGTTCTTCAGGACCGCAGTATGTAGCACAAGCAATCAAGTGATTGCATGTTCTCTAAGCGGACTAAAAGTACTTTACCAAAAATAAAAAATGTTTTTAACTACATGACAACAAACCTGTTGACTTTAAACATCTGAGTGGTAGTCATTTAGGTTATATTCACATGGTGTGTTCAATACGTTTTTAGATGCGTGTTTGAATCCGTGTTCCGGAGCCGACACGGACCCAAACACGCATCTAACAATGTGCAATGTGATTTACATTGCTTTCAATGTAAAACACGCTTTGGCATTCAGAAAATACGTGTTTTACATGCGTCTTTCGGATCCGTTCAAAGAATTGTCATGTCAATTCTTGATCCATTTGATGCAGCAGGGGTCCTATTTAAAACTATAAGGTGCGTTTCAGCTGCAGCAAAAATGCATCCAAGCATGCACCTGCGTGTTGGGCGCATGTTGGATGCATTTTGGATATGTTTTACACAGCGTTTTTGGATTCGTTTTTCGGATCAAAAATCTATTAATTATTTGTGGCCGTACCTTGGGAATATTGCAGTGCAATTACAACCCGAAGTATTTTCTGCAAATACGCCGTGTGAACATATCCTAAAACTTTATATCATCTATATATAATTGTCCATGACAGAAAAAGTGACACAATTACAAAACCTATTTTAGCACCACTTTTGCTGTGTACAAAATAAATATATAAAAGTTCGTGAAAAACAGACTTCAAAATAAAGCCTAACTTATCACAGAAAGAAGATGGAAAAATTAGTAGCCAAGCGCGAAAAAGTGTTAGGCCACGTTCACATGGCTTATTCTGGGACGGATTGGCGCCGTACTGCGCGTCGGATTTGCACTTCAGTACGGCTCCAATCCGTCCCAGTAACTACGGTAATCCACAGTTCTCATAGAGAACTGTGGATTCCGTCGCTCCTCCCCGCTCGGCGAATCTGCCGCGGGGGGAAAAAGTGACATGCACATTATTTACGGCGCGTACGTGCCGTAAATAATGCATTGTCTATGGGGCCGGCGGGCAGCTCCTCCGATGAGCCCCCGTCCCGCCCCCACCCCTTATTCAAGCCGTATTGCGGGCGGGATCCGTCCCGCAATTACGGCTTGAATAAACCGTGTGAACCGGGCCTTATAGTGATCAAACCAGTGTGCTCTAAAGAAAATGAATATGTACCTGGTCAGGAAGGGGAGTAAATAGGCCAGTCATGAACTGGTTATATATAATTAAATTAGAATACTAAAAATCCCCCCAAATCTTTCGCGTGTATTACATTAAAAAATAAGCAATAGAAAATAACATATTTGGTATTGACATATAGATCTAACATTGTTTATCCTGCATGGTGAACAATGTAAGAAGAAATATCCAAGAATTGTGTTTTATGGTCATTCTGTCTCTCAGAAAAAATAAATAAAAAGTGATAAAAAAAAGTCACACACACTTAAAGCTGGTACCAATAAAAACTAGACTTTGTCCTACAAAAAATTAGTAATCACACAGCTCTAACATATTTTTTTTTTTAAATGATTGGTTTCAGAAAATGAGTCAAGCAAAATAAAACATAATTTTCTTTAACTTGTTTAATGCTGTAAAAACGTCCCCCCCCCAAAAAAAAATGAACTGAATGATTGTATTTTTTTTCAGTTCCAGCACACAAATAATTGTTTTTGGCTTCTAAAGGCATTATATGGTGCCTTAAATGTTACTAATAAAAAATACAACTTATCCAATAAACAACAAGCCCTAATACACATTAGCTATGTTGACAGACAAATAAAACCGTTAAAGCTCTCGGAATTTACCCTGGATGCCCCGCACTAAGCATAACAACATATTTTCATTTTGCCTCAGTGATCCTTTAAAGTGTAAGTCTGTCTTTAAACACTATTGTGAGATTAAAAAAAGACAGTGGTGCTAGCATCTATTCTATCTTTTCCATGGTGCCCTTGATCTTTTGACGCTAGTCACATGATAATCAAATGTATTTGAGTTTTCCCTTTTACCAGGACTCCATAGTACTACAGATATCTACACTTTCATATAGATACAACTCCAAATTAGACTTGCTGCCATATAATATATAAAGATATTATTTAATCACTTAGTAATAAAATTACACATAGGGCCACATGTATGAAAACGGTTTAGGTCTAAAACTCACTTTTTTGTGCATGGTAACCTATGGGCAATCAAGTTTTAGACCTAAATTGTTTTCATACATTTGGCCCATAATACATACAAAATAAATCAATATCATAAGATGTGCAGTGATCAATAGTTCACACAATGTTATAAGATCGCTTCACATATTACATAAAAGGTCACATAAAGAGACATAATTGCAAGTACCAAAATATTCTATAACATAATATTCCATAAAAAACACCACGGAGCTTAGTCCAAAGTCATTTGAAAAGTGTCTGCAATAAAGTCATAAACGTGACCAAAACTATAAAAAGACTAACAATGTATAAAGTGCAATATTACATCTACATAAGGTGACCATTAATTACAGCAAAATAGCATAGTGCTAGGAAAATACAGAACACAGTAGAATCCCTAATTGCATTGCATGTAGATATAATTTGCTTAACAAGTTTAATAACTTTCTAAATTGTACAAAGCTTTACTTATATTGAACTGGTCCTAAATTACAGCCTGTGTTATATGCCAAAATTATGTTTACAATGCAATTATTTTTATTGAATATAGCTAAATATCTTGTCAACAATTAAACCTTTAACAGTTTAGCTTAATTTAGTGCTATAATCTAGAGGGATTATCTTTTATTTTCTATAAGGTGCCCATATGACATATCTCTAACTGCAAAAATTAATCTAATAAGAAGTGCTGGAAAGTTCCTTCTGTGAAGTCATAAAGTTTACTAAAAGGGGGTTTTCTAACCATGCCATTTTACAGAACCAAAAGCAGCTTTATTCATGCAATCTCTCTCTTCCCAGTCAGGCTGTGGGTTGTTCTATGGCAGTGATTAGCATATCAGCTCTATATTCAAAAGTCTGCTAATTGCTCTGACATGAAAGCAGGAGATATTTATCTAAAGTCCAGAGAAGCTTCAGAGCTAAAGTAAACAAAAGTAATTAGTCTTCCTTTGTTTGTTAGATCAGATAACACTCAAACTCTCAAGCTGCTGGCAGTTCTGTGTGACAATCTGTGTGATGATGTCAACCCTGCTATTAGTTAAGACAAACAGCAGGGGAGAGCAGAGGAGAGCATGTCAGTAACCTAGAGAACCCTAAGTTCACTCAGAGCTGATAAAATCACTTTTATCTTCTCAACAAAGAAAAATAAACAAAGCAATACATTTGGAAACTGTCTTCATTTACTGTTCCTTACATGTTAAAAAGCTAATATTTGTAGTGAGATGACCTCTTTAAATGCACTTGCTAATTATTTCCATAGGTAAATAAATATATGCCGTGAAAACTGGATTCAAAATGAAGCTCTGAGTTAATATTACTCCACAAAAGTATATAACAAAACATCAACAGCTAGAGATGGGCGAATTGATTCTAATGAAGTGGAATTCGTTTAGAATTTCAGGAAAACTTCGGTTCGGAACGAAGTCGAACTTTGGGGTACTTCGGGTGAACGAAGTGTGCTTTTGATTGATAAAATGGCTGCGAGTACATGGCGCTACATGGGGCAAAGCACTCTGGAGGAAAAGGCATAGCCCCAAAAC
>JAODAL010053991.1:0-24917 GCA_025379985.1 Phyllomedusa bahiana | reverse complement strand
TGGGGAAAACGGCACGACGTGCGCAGTGAGTGAAAAGTAGCCGTAGGGCAGCAGGGGCAGCAGCGGGCAAGGTGGCAAAGGAAGCCTAATGGGTGACCCTGGAAATTTTTATTTCCCACCTCCCCAAACGCATGCAATGCAGGCCACAGATCAACCCCGAGAGACCAGTTTAAGATCATGGGCAGGACTATTGCTTCTCAACCCGATGTTTTTTGTATGTTTTCCCCGGCCCCCCCAAATAACTTTGGGTACCCAAAAATGGAAGAATGGCCTGAGGGTGCAGCCATAGAGGTGTTGTCCGCCCAGCAGCCAGGTCATATCTGAGCGGCCTTCAGCCAGCGGGGGGAGTCATTACAGAAAAACCACCCCCCGGCTTTCAAGATAATTGGTCGTTTGACTTTCATCAAAGATGAATCAGGCAGGATCTCTGATGTGTTGGGGCCCCCAATTGCCCGGGGTCACCGTTAGTTGGGGGTTCTACTTCACATCCTCTCCAAACAGAAATGGTCCTTTTAAAAAATTTATTTTTAAAAGATCATTTCTTACTGCAATTTTATTCCTTTTTCCCAACAGTTCTTTTTGCTGGTTTTGCTGTGAGGAGACTAAAAGACCAAGGGTTTCATGACAAACCATATTCCTTTTTACTCACTTCATCTTAAAATTTTTCACCTTGTCAATGGTTTTTGGGGTCTGTTGCCTCACAATTTTTAACGGGGCGAGAAGTCATTTAAAATTTTTTGGATTCATGTTGCTGTGAGATACAGCAAAAAACATGGCCCTTTGGGAACAAAAATGGGGGCTTCAAAGTGGTTTTCCCCTTCAAAAATTTTTAACAGTGGCGAGAAGTCTTTTTTAAAATTTTTTTTTGGGCATGCTGTTTGAAATGCGCAATACTACAGGTCCTATTATAAAAAATGTTGTTTCTAATAGACTTTGTTCTTCAAAATTTGTCAAAAGGTGGTCAGGGTCATGTTTTTAAATTTTTGGGGTCATTTTTTTGGTAATGCAGCATACTAAGGTCCTATTATAAAAAAATTTGTTTTTAAACAGAATTTGTTCTTCAAAATTGTAAAAGTGGCTCAAGGGTATGTTTTAAAATTTTTGGAGGTTTTGTTGTGACATGAGCTAAAATAAGGTCCTATTCAAAAAAAATGTTTTTTTAAACAGACATTTGTTCTTCACAATGGTCAAGGTGGCTAAAGGGTGGGGGGCCCCTTTTCAGAAAACAAGAATAGGTAGGACACTTTTAATGGAAATATTGCAAATAAATTGTTTTTGAAAGATTTTTAAACTAGCTATCAATCCTTTTTAGACAACCCATTTAATACAATTAAAAAAGAGAAAAAAAGACATGGGGGGTTCCATCCGATTTTAAAAATGTTTTTTTCTAAAAATTAAAGTACTAAAAAATTGAAATGTACAAAATAGTGTTAAAAAATTCCTCTGAATTGTACAAGGGAGGACAGGAAAATTTGACCAGAGTAGGTTATTCAGAGGGCAGGGGTATGGAGCACGGACAAAAACAAAGTACAGAGACCCTTTCCCCCACACGTTGAGTAACATAGAAAAAAGAATGCCCAAGATAAAGGGCACCTGGTTTTAACGGAGCGTTAAACCCCCAGTATTTCCCAAATGAAGCCAATTGGTACACCATACGGAGGGGCACCGCCTCCCGGGTTGACTGTGTACTGAGGAAGGTGGAGTTCTACACTTCCGCTTCGCACCATGCTTAGAGACAGTTTTTGTTGCCCGGTCTAGGGCATTTTAACCTGCTGTTAATGTGAGGACGCCACCTGGGGGGTCTCACCCCCACCCCCCTGTAACTCCGGCCCTGGGCATGCGTGGCCCATGACAGGGAAGTCAATGTCCAGTGAAACTAAAATGGTGGTTGAAAGACTCCTTTTTCTGACACTTTTTAAAATGTGGGGGTCATGCAGGTTTGGGGCTCATGCTGTGGCCCGGACAGGATAATCCCCAAAGTCCAGGGGAAGCTAAAAATGGTGTTGAAAGACTCCTTTTTCCTCCACTTTTTAAATCTGGGGGTTATGCAGGTTTGGGGCTCTGCTGTGGCCCCAGGACAGGTATAGTCAAAGTCCCGTGAAACTAAAATGGTGGTTTAAAAAAGGGGGGCTCCTTTTTTTTTTTTCCGGGGACTTTTTTAAAATGTGAGGGGTCATGCGGGTTTTGGGGCTCATGCTGTTGCCCAGGGACAGGTATAGTCAATGTCCAGTTCAACAAATGGTGGTTGAAAGATCCTTTTTCCGGACTTTTTAAATGTGGGGGGTCCGCAGGTTTTGGGGCTCATGCGTGGCCCCGGACAGGTATGTCAATGTCCAGTGAAACTAAAATGGTGGTTGAAAGAAGAACTTTTTTTTTCGGGGGAATTTTTTAATATGGGGGGGCATCTTTTTGGGCCGCTGTGGCCCCGGACAGGTTAGTCAATGTCCAGTGAAACTAAAATGGTGGTTGAAAGACCCTTTTTTCCGGACTTTTTAAAATTCGGGGGTTATGCAGGTTTGGGGTCTACTGCGTTCCAGGGCAGGGGTATTCAATGTCCAGTTCAAGTAAGATGATGGTTTAAATCATACTGCCTTCTGGCACTTTTTAATTTGACAGGGATAGTGAATGGTGTGTGTTTTTTTTTTTTCTGTGGCTTTTATAACCTAAGTATGTTGCCTAAGATGTAGCACGTATCCATTTGACTGTTGTGGATGTTATTTCCAGCTTCTCCAGCCCTGTTTGGGTGTAAGAATGAAGGTGTTGTTGCTCTCCCATAGACTTTAATGGTCATCGCTCATAATCGACTGCTCACTATCGAAAAACCTTATCGATGGTGGCCGACTATCGACTATCGCCCGATGTCGATAACCAACGTAATCGCTCAACACTAAAAATTAACCCTTCTAATGACCTCGGCTAGTGTTGGAGCTCTGTGATCTTTCCACAAATGGGCTATAGCAGTTCTCGCTGCGACTAAAATATGGAAAATAATTGTATGAAACTGGTATGGGAACTCAGAAATGCTTATGTCTAGGACAGCTAGTTGAGGTGTTGAGAAAAATGAAGATCAGTCACTCTACAATCAAACTGGTAATGAACTTCCAGAATTTTTTAATCAGAGGGCAACCCCACCAGACATGTAACATGGAGCCATGCTGACCAAACCCTTTCCAATACAGATCAGATGAGTTTGGGAACATATGTGTCAATCTCATTGGGGGCAAGTATTATCTAAGATGTATCTTCCGCATTGTTTGGTTAAGACATTTTAAGAGCTTAGAGGAAGTTTGGGAAGCTGAGTACCAAGACTCAATGGGAAATTCCCTACCATATTCTTTTTCCCATTTGATCATGGGGGGAATCTTGATTGTGTAGTGTTGTTGGTTAACATTTGCTATGTCAAGAATAAGCCTTTTGTGTAACCTTCTTTGCCAAAAATGAAATTGTGGAAGTCCATAAGAACTTTAGGAGTTTTCTTGCCAAGTAATAGATTGTAATAAGTGTTAGAGTTGTAAGTATTGAAAGAATGTTGCTTTTGATAGGGAAAAGGTAGAGGAGAGATCAGTAAGAGACATTAAATAATCTCCTTGATATAAATGGTCAACAGAGGTCAGTTTATGAGTTTTCCAAGATGTAAAGGGAAAGTTGTAAATTCCAGCATGCTAGGGATTCTATTGGTAGGTCACTTTTTTGAATAAATAGCCGTGAGTTTGATATGACCACCGTTGTCCAAAGCTTAAATAGATCAGCTAGAGATCTTAGTTTAGATGGAGGGATGGGGGCGCCTAGTAAAGAAGAATGAAGATGAAAACCTACTGGGCATGGGGTAAAAGATGAGGCTTCTAGAGTAATCCATATTGCAACATCAAAGAACTGCCAGAGAAATATGGCTTGATCTAGCAGAATGGCAATATTGTAAGCTCTAAGGTTAGGCATTGCCATTCCACCTTTTTTATGGCTGAAAGAGAGAATATTTTCTTAAATATATAGCCATATGTGCATAAATATGTGTCAACTAACGATTAATTAACTCTATTGAATCATAAATATATAGTTTCTCACCAAAGTGAGTATACCACTCACATCTTTGTGAATATTGTATTATATCTTTTCATGGAACAACATTGAAGATTTGACACTTCAATACAATGTATTACATTGTAAATTTGGTGTGCCCTCAAAATAACTCAACACAGAGCTATCAATGTCTAAACTACTGACAACAAAAGTGAATACACCCTTAAGTGAAATAGACAATTTGTGCCCAATTTGCCATTTTTCCTTGGCAGAGTCATGTGACTCAATAAAGTTAAAAGATCTCAGATGTGTTAAATTTGTTGCTGTTGCTGTCATGCTCTCTCATACTGGTCACTGGAAGTTCAACATGGTACCTCATGGCAAACAACTGTCTGAGGATCTGAGGAAAAGAACTGTTGGTCTACATAAGAATGTCTTAGGCTATATGAAGATTGCCAAGACCCTGAAACTGGCTGTAGCATGGTGGTTCCACAGGTTCCACTCAGAACAGGCCTCAGCATGGTTGATCAAAGAAGTTAAGTGCATATCCATAGATTGTCTTTTCAAAAAAGACGTATAAGTGCTTTGAACATTGCTGCAGAGGTTAAAGGGGTGAAGGGTCAGCCTGTCAATGCTCAGACCATACACCGTACACTGCATCAAATTGGTCTCCATGGCTTTTGTCCCATAAGGGAGCTTCTTCTAAAGATGATGCACAAAAAAAGCCAGCTGAAGACTAGCAGGATAAGGACGTGGATTACTGGTACCAGGTACTGTGGTCTCATTTGACCAAGATAAACTCAATCAGTTCCGATGGTGTCAAGTGTGTGTGACGGCAACCAGGTAAGGAGTACAAAGACAAGTGTGCCTTGTTTACAGTAAAGCATAATGGTGGGAGTGTCAGGAATTGGGATTGTATGAGTTCTACCAGCTGTGGGCAGCTGTAGTTTATTGAGGGACCCATAAATGCTATACTAAAGCAGAGCACGATCCCTTCCCTTCTGAAACTGGGTCACAGGGCAGTATTCCAACATGATAATGACCCCAAAGACACCTCCAGGACAACCAATGCCTTGCTAAAGAAAAAAAGGGGAAAGCTGCTGGACTGGCCAAGCATATGCCCAGACCTAAACTCTATTGAGCATCTGTGGTGCATCCTCAAACCAAAGGTGGGGAAGTGCAAGGTCTCTAAGATCTACCAGCTCCGTCATGTTATCATGAAGGAGTGAAAAAGGATTCCAGTCGCTGCAACCTGTGAAACTCTAGTGAACTCTCTCCATGCCTGAGTTAAGGCAGTGCTGGAAAATAATGATAGCCACACAAAATATTTACACTTTGGGCACAATTTGACCGTTTTCACCTAGGAATGTACCCACTTTTGTTGCCAGCGGTTTAGACATTGTTGGCTGTGTGTTTAACTATTTTAGAGGCACACCAAATTCACACTCTTATACAAGCTGCACAGAAACGACTTTATATTGTATCAAAGTGTCATGTCTTTAGTGTTGTTCCATGAAAATATGTGATACAATATTTACAAATATGTGAAGGTGCACTCATTTTGGTGAGATACTGTACATGTGATGAAATGTAAGCAATAAAATTTGTTAAAGATCTTGGTAGGAAATAAATATTTTCTATGGGGTTTTATGAATTCTACGGACAACCCATTAGTAGTCTAATAATAATAATAATAATAATAATAATAATAATTTCTTTTTATATAGCGCCAACATAGTCCACAGGACTCTACATTGTAGAGAGTGCAAGTACAGAGAAAAAGAAACATTACATAGTAAAATCTTACTTACAGATCAGACACAAGGGGCGACCTGTATAAAACCTGGCGCTTCTTGGCCATTTTTCGCTGTTTTTTTTTCAGTGAAACATGCGCCTGAATATATGAAAGGGGTGAATGTGAGGTCTTAAATGTTGCCTAAGGTTTGAGGTGCCTCACATCTGTATTTGACGTGCCACGGAACTTTGGCGTATTAGTAATGCGGCAAACATGCATTAGTAATACGGCAAAGTGTATTTGACATACAGCAATAGCCGACACACCATAGGTCTTGCTGAGACTTTTAGTGCCACATGCAAGATAACTACCATAGTTTCTATTCACTGACAGGCAATTCTAACACCTTTTCTTTTATTTTTAGCCTGCTATGATATGTATGTAATTAAGAATGGGTTTTATGGTCGATGCTGTATTGGTTTAATAATTTTTTTAAAATTAATTTTAAATTATATTAAATATATTTTATAGGAGATCATTTTATATTTTTTAGGTATTATATCATTTTATATTATATAATTTATTAAGAAATGTATATAATATAATTTTCTATAGTTTGATAATTATAATAAATTCCTTTTTATTATTTTACTAGTATAAGTTGAGAAATAAGGGACATTTTTTTTGCCCTAATGGCACACCTAGTTCCATTATAACTGCTCAGGATCAGGCAAACCACATTGAAATAGGTCTGCCTGTTAGAGCAGTAATGCGCCTAGTTTTGCCCAACCACATTCATAAATGTGTCTAATATTACGAGTGTGGTGCAACACACCCCCAGGACGCACCCATATGTTTCGCACATTACATAGTGTTGAGTCTGGTGCATAATGCGTCAAACATATTCATTGGACGCACCATACATCGGAAAATTAGGCAGAATAATCACTTTTGCCGCATTTGATGCCTGAACATAAAAAACTGACCGCTTCATACAGGTCGCCTAAGGTGTGAGGGCCCTGCTTGAAAGAGATTATAATATAATAGGGTGTATGGGTGAGACAAAAGGTGATAAGTGCTTAGTTTACATAATGTCCCAGCCATATTTCATAAATATGGGGTAGTTTACGTAAGAAGTGGATGAACCTGCCACCCAGACCTTACATCTATGTACAGATAAGTACCTGTGAATGCCCAAGTGCAGAGAATGATAGAAATGTGTGGACAGAGAGTTGGGGATTAGCAATACAGGATCTTGGTCGGCCGGAACAGGGCCGGGACAAGGCATTTTGGTTCCCTAGGCGAGTACAGCCAATGGCGCCCCCCTCCCTCGCTCCCCAAAAATGCCCCCCCCACCCCAATTGCTCTCACCCCTGCGCCAGGTCCTGTCACTAATTTTCTGCGTATCCCACATAGCTCCCGTCCATCTCCTCAGCAGTCACTGCACAATGGAAATCAGCCCTGACAAATTTGCTTTTTCAAAATCGCTCCCCTCCGTATGACAGTGTAATACCCCTAAATAACAGTCACCGAATAATCCACCGATACATGGAGCAAATCTACCAGACGAATGATTGTTACTAAAAATACTCCTACAAAACCAAGACCCAAAACTATTCCTACCTAAGGATCAAATAATCCTGCCAGACCCTGACCAAACACAACCCCCACATGTGACTATCAGCTGTACACAGGCTCTGATTACATATACCACCGCCATACAGTGACCAGATAGTGGTAGATACTAGTTGTATGTAGACGCTCTGCAGAAATCTAAGTGATTACACTGCAGTTACATTTAGTGACTCACAGGAGACGTCTTTTCTGATCAGCGTCGTTCACTTTCCCTTTTCTTCTCCATCCGGTCCACACCTTCATGCTGATTGCTCCCGGCCAATACTCGTCCCTGCAGATTTGGACACAAATATTTTAGAATCCTCACATTTCCAGCAACTCCTTAATTATAGGTATATAAGTCCCCTCAGTTAGACAGGTATATAGATATAGGGTCACTCTCAGGCAGGTATATAGACATAGGGTCACTCTCAGGCAGGTTATATAGCTATAGGGGCTCAGGCAGGTATATAGGGGCACACAGGCAGGTATATAGCTAGGGGCTACAGGCAGGCTTATAGGGCCTACAGGCAGGCATATGGGGGCCACAGGCAGGCTTATAGGGGCCACAGGCAGGCTTATAGGGGCTACAGGCAGGCATATGGGGGCCACAGGCAGGCATATGGGGCCACAGGCAGGCTTATGGGGGCCACAGGCAGGCTTGTAGAGGCTACAGGCAGGCTTATAGGGCTACAGGCAGGCGTATGGGGCCACAGGCAGTTATATAGGGGCCACAGGCAGGCTTATAGGGCCACAGGCAGGCTTATAGGGGCTACAGGTAGGCTTATAGGGCCACAGGCAGGCATATGGGGGCCACAGGCAGGCATATGGGGCCACAGGCAGGCTTATAGGGGCTACAGGCAGGCTTATAGGGGCTACAGGCAGGCGTATGGGGGCCACAGGCAGGCTTATAGGGGCTACAGGCAGGCTTATAGGGCCACAGGCAGGCTTATAGGGCCACAGGCAGGCGTATGGGGGCCACAGGCAGGCTTATAGGGGCTACAGGCAGGCTTATAGGGCCACAGGCAGGCATATGGGGGCCACAGGCAGGCTTATAGGCTATAGGGGCACAGGCAGGCTTATAGGGGCCACAGGCAGGCATATGGGGGCCACAAGGCAGGCTTATAGGGGCCACAGGCAGGCTTATAGGGGCTACAGGCAGGCTTATAGGGCTACAGGCAGGTGTATGGGGCCACAGGCAGTTATATAGGGGCCACAGGCAGGCTTATAGGGCCACAGGCAGGCTTATAGGGGCTACAGGCAGGCTTATAGGGGCTACAGGCAGGCGTATGGGGGCCACAGGCAGGCTTATAGGGGCCACAGGCAGGCTTATAGGGCCACAGGCAGGCGTATGGGGGCCACAGGCAGGCTTATAGGGGCTACAGGCAGGCTTATAGGGCCACAGGCAGGCATATGGGGGCCACAGGCAGGCTTATAGGGCTACAGGCAGGCTTATAGGGGCTACAGGCAGGCTTATAGGGGCCACAGGCAGGCATATGGGGGCCACAGGCAGGCTTATAGGGGCCACAGGCAGGCTTATAGGGGCTACAGGCAGGCTTATAGGGCTACAGGCAGGTGTATGGGGCCACAGGCAGTTATATAGGGGCCACAGGCAGGCTTATAGGGCCACAGGCAGGCATATGGGGGCCACAGGCAGGCATATGGGGCCACAGGCAGGCTTATAGGGGCTACAGGCAGGCATATAGGGGCTACAGGCAGGCGTATGGGGGCCACAGGCAGGCTTATAGGGGCTACAGGCAGGCTTATAGGGCCACAGGCAGGCTTATAGGGCCACAGGCAGGCGTATGGGGGCCACAGGCAGGCTTATAGGGGCTACAGGCAGGCTTATAGGGCCACAGGCAGGCATATGGGGGCCACAGGCAGGCTTATAGGGCCTACAGGCAGGCATATAGGGGCTACAGGCAGGCTTATAGGGGCCACAGGCATATATGGGGGCCACAGGCAGGCTTATAGGGCTACAGGCAGGCTTATAGGGGCAACAGGCAGGCTTATAGGGCTACAGGCAGGTGTATGGGGCCACAGGCAGTTATATAGGGGCCACAGGCAGGCTTATAGGGCCACAGGCAGGCTTATAGGGCCACAGGCAGGCTTATAGGGGCTACAGGCAGGCATATGGGGGCCACAGGCAGGCATATAGGGGCCACAGGCAGGCTTATAGGGCCACAGGCAGGCGTATGGGGGCCACAGGCAGGCTTATAGGGGCAACAGGCAGGCTTATAGGGCCACAGGCAGGCATATGGGGGCCACAGGCAGGCTTATAGGGCTACAGGCAGGCTTATAGGGGCTACAGGCAGGCTTATAGGGGCCACAGGCAGGCATATGGGGGCCACAGGCAGGCTTATAGGGGCCACAGGCAGGCTTATAGGGGCTACAGGCAGGCTTATAGGGCTACAGGCAGGTGTATGGGGCCACAGGCAGTTATATAGGGGCCACAGGCAGGCTTATAGGGCCACAGGCAGGCATATGGGGGCCACAGGCAGGCATATAGGGGCTACAGGCAGGCTTATAGGGGCTACAGGCAGGCATATAGGGGCTACAGGCAGGCTTATAGGGCCTACAGGCAGGCATATAGGGGCTACAGGCAGGCTTATAGGGGCTACAGGCAGTCATATAGGGGCCACAGGCAGGCATATAGGGGCCACAGGCAGGCTTATAGGGGCTACAGGCAGGCTTATAGGGGCCAGAGGCAGGCATATGGGGGCCACAGGCGGGCTTATAAGGCTACAGGCAGGCTTATAGGGGCCACAGGCAGACATATGGGGGCCACAGGCGGGCTTATAGGGGCTACAGGCAGGTAAAAACAACAACATGCATACGTACCTGCTGCCCGGGCGCGCGCTCCTCTTCGGGCCCCGCCTCCAGCGCCGGACGCTCCTCCGGCAGCTCCTCGGGCGCACGGCCTGTGACACGCTATGCGCCCGAGGAGAGGCAGCGTCGCGATGACATCACTTCATCGCGACGCTGCCAGCTGAGCGCCGCACGGAGCCGCGGCGGGTCATCAGCGCTATGAGGACCCGGCGGCCCCGCTGTGTCGGCCCTGCGGCTCACCGGAGGATCCAGCTATCCTCCGGGGAGCGGGCCCGACACTGTCTGCAGAGCAGGGAGCGCTCGCTCACTGCTCTGCCGGCGCTTCAGGCCCATGGCAGCGGCCTGGAGCCCGGCGAAGGTCGGGGCCCTGCCTGCGCCCCTTAGGGATAGGCAGAGGTAGGCGCCCTAGGCGGTCACCTACCTCGGACTACCCGTCGTCCCGGCCCTGGGCCTGAATAAGAAAATGTTATCTCAGGGCATGCTTAAAAATAAGAGGGTTATGAGTATGACTGATTGTGCGAAGTAGCATGTTTCAGAGAACTGGTGCAGCATGTGTGAAATCTTGGAGATGGGCATGGGAGGTTCAGATAATTGAGACATGTAATCTAAAATCATAAACAGAGTGCAGAGACCAGGTAGGGTGGTAGACTGAGTTAAGTGAGGAGATGTACGGAGGTGCAGAGCTTTATGGATGAGAGTGATTATTTGATGTTGTATTCTGTACTGAACGGGCATCCAGTGCAGTGACTGACAAAGGGCAGAGGCTTCATTGTAGAGGCTGGAAAGAAAGATTTACCTGGCTACTACATTCAAGACAGATTGGAAAGGGGAGAGTTTACAGATAGGGAGACTGATAAACAGGGATTTACAGTAGTCAAGACGAGAAAGAATAAGCGCAACAATGAGAGTTTGAGCTGTTTCCACAGTGAGAAAAGGATGGATTCTGGAGATGTTCTTGAGGTGCAGGTGACAAGAGCGGGCAAGGGCTTGACTTATGGAGTGAAGGACAGATCAGAATCTAGTATGATCCTGAGACACCAAAATGCTGCTGCCTAAGAGTTCCACACACTGACACAGAAATAGCAAGGTGGGATAGGTTAGTAGATGACGGAATGACAAGAAGTTTAGTTTTAGTAAGGTTGAGATGGACAGAAGACATGATGTCAGAGACAGTGGTAGACTGTCACTGGTGTTTTGTAGCAGGACATAGGGATGTCACGGGAAGAGGGAGGTAGGATGAGAAACAAGAGAGAGCGGTGTCCTTAAAAAGTACCTATCACCTCCAGGGAAACCTCATGAAATAACAGGAGACTAAAATACAAACACTTCCCTAAAGATGCTTCATTAGGGAAATCAAAGTATTTCACCTGTAATTCAGTTTTTTAAAAAGCGCTGGCCCTTTAAGACAGCTCTGAAGTCGGGCCAAGTCAGCACATGACAGCTTGATGGATGATAATATTGACAGTTGTTTTGCTCCTGAGCTTGAAGAGTCCATTGTGCAGGGGGGAGCAAGGAAGTCTACATCATCTGCACACTGATTTTCTCTTGGCTGCTATGTCTGTGATGGATATAACACTAGCAGCAGTGTAATGTAAATGCCTATAAACCCTGTTACACTATGTCCTCAGTGTGCTGTGCCTGTTGTACTGTATGTAGCAGCTATGTCCTCAGCTCCCCTTGCTCAGGTGGTATAGCTAAACAGAAAGAATCCCTGCTATATACAGAGCTCTACTAAGAAAGTGAAACTAAGATCTGTTCCCCTGTAATAATGACATGAGCCCCCTGCATTGCTAATGACATGTATTGGAAAAAAGTCTTATAATTTCATCTACTATTATATTTTTTGTGTTTGTGTGGAGGTGATAGGTACTCTTGAAGGCTAATGGTACTGAGCATGCTGTGGAGAAGTTGGTGAGCTATGGTGTCAAACGCTGCAGAGAGATCCAGAAAAACCTCCAAATCCAGGGGGGGGGGGAGTATTTAATCAGCCACCAATCGTGCAAGTTCTCCCACTTAAAAAAATGAGAGAGGCCTGTAATTGACATCATAGGTCAACCTCAACTATGAGAGACAGAATGAGAAAACAAATCCAGAAAATCACATTGTCCGATTTGGAAAGAATTTATTTGCAAATTATGGTGGAAAATAAGTATTTGGTCACTTACAAACATGCAGGATTTCTGACTCTCACAGACCTGTAACTTCTTCTTTAAGAGGCTCCTCTGTCCTCCCCTCATTACCTGTAGTAAGGGCACCTGATTGAACTTATCAGTATCAAAGACACCTGTCCACAACTTCAAACAGTCACACTTCAAACTCCACTATGGTGAAGACCAGAGACCTGTCGAAGGACACCAGAAACAAAATTGTAGCCCTGCACCAGGCTGAGAAGACTGAATCTGCAATAGGCAAGTAGCTTGGTGTGAAGAAATCAACTGTGGGAGCAATAATTAGAAAATGGAAGACATAAAAGACCACTGATAATCTCCCTCCATCTGGGGCTCCAGGCATGATCTCATCCCGTGGGGTCAAAATGATCACAAGAACGGTGAGCAAAAATCCCAGAACCACACGGGGGACCTAGTGAATGACCTGCAGAAACCTGGGACCAACGTAACAAGGGCTACCATCAGTTACACACTACACCGCCAGGGACTCAGATCCTGCAGGGCCAGATGTGTCCCCCTGCTTAAGCCAGTACATGTCCAGGCCCATCTGAGGTTTGCTAGAGAGCATTTGGATGATCCAGAAGAGTATTGGGAGAATGTCATATGGTCAGATGAAACCAAAGTAGAACTGTTTGGTAGAAACTCAACTCGTCCTGTTTGGAGGAGAGGAAATGCTGAGTTGCATTAAAAGAACACCATACCTACTGTGAAGCATGGGGTGGCAACATCATGCTGTGGGGCTGTTTCTCTGCAAAGGGCCGTGTAAATAAAATAATGAATGGGGCCATGTATCATGAGATTTTGAGTGCAAACCTCCTTTCATCAGCAAGGGCATTGAAGATGAAATGTGGCTGGGTCTTTCAGCATGACAATGATCCCAAGAACACCACCTGGGCAATGAAGAAGTGGCTTCGTAAGAAGCATTTCAAGGTCCTGGAGTGGCCTAGCCAGTCTCCAAATCTCAACCCCATAAAAAACCTTTGGATGGAGTTGAAAGTCTGTGTTGCCCAGCGACAGCCCCAAAACATCCTTGCTGTAGAAGAGATCTGCATGGAGGAATGGGCCAACATACCAGCAACAGTGTGTGCCAACCTTGTGAAGACTTACAGAAAATGTTTGACCTCTGTCATTGCCAACAAAGGATATATAACAAAGTATTGAGATGAACTTGTTATTGACCAAATACTTATTTTCCACCATAATTTGCAAATACATTCTTTCCAAATCAGACAATGTGATTTTCTAGATTTGTTTTCTCATTTTGTCTCTCATAGTTGAGATCTACCTATAATAAGGTGCGGAAATTGCAGAGGGTTGAGAAGAGGGTTAACAGAGAGAGGATTAGGAGAGAGTAGACCAAGCTTTCCAAAAGTTTAAAAATGAAGGATAAATTAGACCATAGGGGCCACATGTATGAAAACTGTCTTGGTCTAAGATTGCAACCAGATAGCAACCAGAGTGCCCCTTTCATTTTTTCAGAGCACTATATGAAATGAAAGGGGCACTCTGATTGGTTGCTATGAGCAACAAGGAAAGTCTTAGACCAAGTCAGTTTTCATACATGTGGCCCCAGGGGGAAAAAACAATGAAGAAATTGTAGTTCCACTTTTCTGTTAGGCCATGTTCACACGGCTTAAAATGGGCAGTATTTCGGTCCGTAAGTACGCGCCGAAGTGCGCCAATTACGGGCCGAAAACGGCCAATTCATTACGGTAATTCACAGTTCTCATAGAGAACTATGGATTGTGTCTCCTCTTCCCCGCCCGGCGAAGCCGCCGGGAGGGGAGATAATTGACATGTCACTTTCTAGCGGCGTATACGCGCCGCTAGCAGTGATTGTCTATGGGCCGGCGAAGTGCCGGCCCCCCGCTCATTCCCCCGCTCCCGCCCCCGTCCACACGGTGTAATTGCGGGGTGAAATTACGCCCTGCAAATACACCGTGTGAACATAGCCTAAGGGCTAAGGGCTTGAACTCTGTATGCCATCAAAGTTTTGTTTTTCTTTTTTTCAGCTTTTTACTCATATTTATTTATTTATTTTACAAACATTAAAGAAAACAGACTCCTACATTTATTATTTAAACCTGTTTTTGTGACATTGGAGGTACTTAAGGAAACTCTCATATAAGCCTTATTACAAATGCAATAAACTCCTTACAATTCTAAGCACTCCCAAAATGCTTTAGTTTAAACCTTTAAGCAAGAAAAAAGCTTTTAACCTTATTTTCTGAGGATTAAAATATTCATCGACTTGTGCCCATTCATATCTTTTCATGTTTCACTGTTAGCAAAATGCTACAGTGTTTTGTAACCTTTTAAATTGCTTTTGAAGAAGGTGTCACTACATTACTATTAAAACTAGAAATGCCACCAGATTGTAATTTAAATACATAAATATGTATATTTGTACACCTTCAAAATATAATGGCATATATGATGTGGAGAAGGTAAAGTAGTGCAGAAAAATAATTACTATAATAAACCTTAACCTTTATTGGCCAGCTAAATTCTGTAAAACAACCATCAAAAAGAGTAAAAGTTAATGAATAAACACTTTAAAAATATTTAAAATCAGACTTCTGGTTCCGACAAGGGCATCGCTAGACTATTTTATCGGGAGCTTGAGCCCCAGATAGAGTGAGTTCAATATCTTCCATATGCTTGTACAGAGACAGACTTGTCACATCTATCAGGGACTTCTCTAAAGTACATCAATGGCAGAATACACGGAGTTCACTAGAGCTTTACAGGTTGCTACTGGAATCCTCTTCCACTCCTCCATAATGACATCATGGAGCCGGTAGAGACCTTGCCCTCCTCCACTTTCCATTTGAGGATGCCCCACAGATGTTCAGTAGGGTTTAGGTCTGGAGACATGCGTGGCCAGTCAAGCACCCTAATTTTCTTTAGCAAGGCAGTGGTCATCTTAGAGGTGTGTTTGGGGTCGTTATCATGTTGGAATATTTCCCTGCAGCCCAGTTTCCGAGAGGAGAGAATCATGCCCTGCTTCAGTATGTCACAGTATATATTGGCATTCATGGTTTCCTCAATGAACTGAAGCTCCCCACACCACCGACAGCACCCATAAAGCCCCAAACCACCACCATGCTTGACTGTAGGCATCATTTGTCTTTGTACTTCTCACTTGATTGCCACCACACACCATCTGAATAAAATAAGTTTATCTTGGTCTCAGCATACCACATGACATGGGTCCAGTAATCCATGTCCTTAGTTTGCTTGTCTTCAGCAAACTATTTAAAGGCTTTCTCATGCATTATCTTCAGAAGAGGCTTCCTTCTGAGATGCCATGGAGACCAATTTGATTCAGTATGCAGTGTAATGTCTGAGCTGACCCTCCACCCCTTTGTAGCAATGCTGGAAGCACTTGTGCATCTCTCTTTTTTTTTTTTTTTTTTTAAGACAATCTCTGGATATGACGCTGAGCATGTGCACTCAACTTGTTTGATCGACCATGGGCTTGTTAAACCGCTGTATGGTCTTGGCCACCATGCTGCAGCTCAGTTTGGGGGTTCTCAGTTTCTTCTTATAGTCTAGGCCATCTTTATGTAGTGCAACAATTCTTTTCTTTACATCCTCAGACAATTCTTTGCCATGAGGTGCCATGTTAAACTACAAGTGACCAGTATGAAAGACTGTGAGAGTGATGACATCAAAATTAAAACACCTGCTCCCCATTCACACCTGAGACCTTGTAACACTAACGAGTCACATGACAGTAAGGAGGGAAAATGGCAAATTGGACAATTGGACACAATTTGTTCATTTGTTCACATTTGTTCACATTTATGTTGCCAGAGGTTTAGACGTTATTGGCTATGTGTTGAGTTATTTTGAGGGCACACCAAATTTACACTGTTATACAAGCTATACAATGACTACTTTACTTCACTACATTATATGCTATTACATACTGTTATATACTATACATTATATACTGTATATTATAAGTTTCATATCTCCAGTATTGTCCCATGAAAAGAGATAATACAATTTTTACAAAATTGTGAGGGATGTACTCACTTGATACTGTAGGCGTCCACAAAATGTAACCCCTCAAGGACACAGCCAGTTTTGATCTCCGTGACAGAGGCCCATTTTTTAAATCTGACATCAATTTATGTCACTTTATGTGGGCATAACTTTTTGATACTTTTATCTATCCATGTGATTCAGAGAATGTTTTCTTGTGACACATTGTGCTTTAAGTTAGTGCTAATTTTTGGTGCTTACAATTCTTGTTTATTTGTAAAAAATATCAAAATGTTGTGAAAAATTTGGCATTCTCAGAGTTGAAAAATTTCTGCTTGTACCACACACACAATAATTAATAACTAGCATCTACCATGTCTACTTTATGATGGCGTCATTTTTAAAATGTCTTTTTTTACACCATTAGAGTAATTACAAATTTAGTAGCAATTTTTCACATTTTCAAGAAAATTTGCAACACAGTTCTGATGATGTTTTAAGGGGGCCTATATGTTAGATACCCCATAAATCACTCCATCTAACAAACTGCATCCTTTATAGCATTCAAAACAGCATTTAGGAAGTTTGTTAAACCTTTGGGGGATTCACAGATATTAAAGCAAAGTGGAGGTGAAATTTCAATTTTTTTTTTTTTTTAACAGATCTTCAATTTTTATCCATTATCAGTTTTTAAGCATTGGACCATAAACATAGAAAAAAAAATAGGAATTCTGCCATTGTTTTTCGGGTTCCATTTTATGCAAGACATGATAACTTAACTATGTGGGTTGGTACAATTACAACAATATCAATTTTTTATAGTTTTTTATGTTTTATTATATGAACACTATAGAAATATATCATATAATATAGTAAAAAATAGCATTTTTATGTCGTCCTATACAGCCATAACTTTTTTATTTTTCTGTATAAGGACTTTTCTCATAGGATGAATTGACGTTTTCAATGGTACCATTTTAGGGTTCATATGACACTTTTATCGCTTTGTTTTAAGATTTTTGGGAGATGGAATTAATAAAATACAGCAATTCTGGTAGTGTTTTTATTTTTGTTTTCTACACACACAGTGTACACAATGTGGTGTAAATAACATGTTTACTTTACTCAGAAGGTCAGTACGATTACAGTGATACCAAATTTACATATTTAGATAATATTTACATATTACATATCTTTTACTGCTTATACACAACAAAAACACTAAGGGCCTCATGTATGAAAACTGTCTAGTTCTAAGACTTTCTTTGTCGCCCAGAGCAACCAGTCAGAGCTACCCTTGCATTTCATAAAGTTCTCTAAAAAAATGAAAGGGGAGCTCTGTTTGGTGTCTATGGGCAACAAGGAAAGTCTTAGACCTAGACAGTTTTCATACATGTCCCCCTTAGTCTGGAAGGGAGCTGTGTGTGGGCTTGTTTTTTTGTGGGTTGAGTTGACATTTTAATTGGGATCACTTTTTGAGGGACATGATTTTTTTTATCTCTTTTTAATCTGTTTTTTTTGGAGTCATGATGAAGAAAATACAACAATTCTGGTAGTGTTTTTTTATTTTTATTTTTTACAGCGCGTGTCATTATGATTATGGTGATACCCAATTTATATAATTTTTTATGTTGTAGCACTGTAAAAAAAGTGTTTTTATTGTACAAAACAATATTTATGCATCTATATCTTCTCATAGCCATAACTTTTTTTATTTTGCAGCATACTGAGCTGTGTAACGGCTTTTTTTCCGTGTTTTTCTGAACAAATTTTGCGGCCAGTTATCGGCTGGCCCACATTTTCCGACAGATTACAGAACATGTTCTAAATTTTTAGATCAGATTTCGGATTTGAATGCAGCTTGGATTTTCTATTGAGGTCTATGGGGATGATTTAAAGTCAGATTTTTATGGATTCTAAATACTGAGTCCGCTTAAAAATCCAACTGTAAGCCAGGGCCATGTAGCTGAAGGGGTTTATATTAATTTTTTATTGCTTTTTATTCCATTTTATGTGCAACCGGATGAATTAAAACTTAATTCTGCCATTGTTTTTTGTTTTTATAAGTTAAGTAATGAAACAGGCAGCACAGGTAGGTTCAGTGATGTTAATGGGTGACCAATTACCCCGATTTTGACTGGGGTCACGGCTCTACTTAAACTGCAAAACGGAGAAAGTTTCTTAACCTGTTGCAGAACAATTTTATGGCTCAGTTTGTGGAAGATTCCATTAGAAGTGATGCACTGTGGGATCTGGTCATTTCTTACAAAGCAGAACTTGAAGTAGGCACTGTTTCTGAAAACCTTGCTAACCATGACCACACTAGAATTATTTTTAACCTAAACTATTAAAAACAGGCAGAGACCAGGAGGGCAAAAACATTTCATTTTAAGGGTATGTTCACACGGCTTATTTGTAATTGTGCGCGTATTTCGCCATGTATTGTGCTTTATTGTGGTAATTCATAGCTCTCATAGAGAGCTATGAATTATGCATAGTCCCCCCGGGCATAGAATACGATTGTACTGTACGCCGGGGGTGAAAAGTGTTATTTCAATTGTTAGCGGCGCTTACGCACTGCTGACAATGCATGTTAATGGGGCTTACCGGATGCCGGCTTCCCCGTGCTTTGGAATTGAGTGTTTCCAAAATACCCGGCGTATTGCGGGGGGTACCATATGTGCCCCAATATGCCATGTGAATATACCCTAATAAGCCTCTTATTGAGGGCCGCACTACAGGACATAGACTGGGAGCAGCTATTATCAAATAATGATGCAGAAGCCAAATGGGAGGGCTTTAAAATACTTTGGGGAATTATATTGTGAAATTTATCCTTATAGGCAACTAGAATAGGCAATTAAAAGTCCAGCATGGCTTATATCTTCTGTTAAAAGGGCAATAAATAATAAAAAAAGAGCATTTAGAAAGTATAAATCAGAGGGGTGAGCATTATCCTTTGAAAATTACAAGATCTTAATTCAATCTGTAAAAAGGTGATAAAATCAGCAAAAATATTAAATGAAAGGCAGGTGGCCAAAGACAACAAAACAAACCTCAAGAAATTATTTACACATATAAATGTCAAAAATGATCATGTAGGAAACAGTACTGAGGAGTTAGTCACTGGAGATCCAGGGAAGTCAGCTCTGTGCATACAAAGGAGGAGACAGTAGCTAAAGTAAACAAGAAAACAGGACTGACATAAAATGAATCGATGTAGCGAGACAACCCTTTTAATTGTTCCAATGTAGAAATTGTCCAAGTCAAGTTAAATTAACTAAATGTGAACAAGACTTCAGGACCAGGTGGCTTACATCCAAGAATTCTTCAAGAAATTAGCTGTTCTTTATTTGACCCTGTATTTAAATTTAGACATTCTCTGGTGACTGGTATGGTGCCAAGGGACTCACACAAGATCAATGTGCTTCCTTTATTCAAAAAGGACTTTAGGTCTTACCCAGGAAATTAATGACCAGTAAGTTTAATGTCTGTTGTGGGAAAATAGGGCCTATTAGGGGACTATATACATGAATATGTGTCAGAATATAATATTATAATGATTACCAGTTTGGTTTTAATAAGGACAAAAGTGGTCAGACCAACCTGATCTGTTTTTATGAAGAGGTGAGTAGCAGTCTAAATAGCGGTGCAACTGTGGATATAGTATTTTTAGACTTTGCAAAGGCGTTTGACAATGTCCCTCATAAGCGTCTGTCCCTCATAAGCGTCTGTTGGGTAAATTAAAATTGTTGGCATTAAAAATATTAGTGTATAACTGGATTGAAAACTGGCTATTGGATTCGACTCAGGGAGTGGTAGTAAATTATTCCTAATTTGAATGGACCACAGTTATATGTGGTGTACCCCAAGGCTTAGTACTTGGTCCACTTTTATTCAATTTATTTAGTAATGATATAGGTAAGGGGATTAATAGCAATGTTTCTATTTCTGCAGATGATACTAAGCTATGTAGTGTAGTGCAATCTATTGAAGATGTTCATAAATTGTGGCCAGACCTAGACACACTGGGCGACATGTATGATCGGGAGTTGCACCTGTTTTCTGGCGAAAACTGCGCCTTACCGGCTCGAATCCCCTGTCGGACACAGGGATGCAATGTTAGGCGCAACCTTCGCCACTTTCGGCTGCACCTAACATGAAGAGGCGTGCAATGGGCGCGCCGTGGGCGTTCTGGGGCGGGACGCAGCAAATTCGAAAACTCTGAGTTATGCATGATCGCGGGTCGGCAAAGTGAGGCGCAATGCAGCGCTCGACAGCTCTGACAGGCAGACCTAGTTGAATGTGGTCTATCTGAGCGGAGAAATTGAAGTGGAGCGCGGTATTCTTGTAATGCGCTGGAGTTCTACACTTACAGCAGTACACTACTACAATAAATGAATTGTCAAGAATAAATAATTAAGCAAGAAATCCTGCTTGGCGGACCACAGGTCCCAGCAAGCCTTTTGTTGTATATACTGAATTGCATTAAACTTCTAAGCAGCCCCAAGACGTCTAAAATTGATGTTATGGAAAATGTGTAAGAAAACATCTGTCCAACCTCTGTGCAACATCTGCATTGGCTTATGTGATGTAAAATTAGTGTAATTTTCAGACTTTGCAATACATTTTGTAGGGGATATTTTTTTCTTGGCAGGTAATATATCTATTGTCATTAATGTTATTGCAAAAAATGTATTAATACATTGATTACATTTTTCCAGCACTTGGCTATGTCGGTTTATTAAGTAATTCATCTCTTGGACAAATGCATTTTATTCTTCATCTTCATACTGTGTAATGTACTTCCGACGCAAAATCTGTTCCGTAATTACATTGAAAATATGTGCCACACTTTGTGACACATATTTGCAATGTAATTCCAGAACAGATTTCGCGTCAGAAATACATTACACAGTATGAAGATAAAGAATAAAATGCATGTGTCCAAGAAATGAATTACTTAATAAACCGACATAGCCAAGTGCTGAAAAAATTAAATCAATGTATTAATACATTTTTTACAATAACATTAATGACAATATATATATATATATCAGCTGCCAAGAAAAAAATATCCCCTACAAAATGTATTGCAAAGTCTTTGAAAATTACACTAATTTGACATCACATAAGCCAATGCAGATGTTGCACAGAGATTGGACAGATGTTTTCTTACACATTTTCCATAACAACTATTTTTAAGTATTTGGGCTGCTTTGAAGTTTAATGCAATTCAGTATATACAACACAAGGCTTGCTAGGACCTGTTGTTCTCCAAGCAGGATTTCTGGCTTAATTATTTATTCTTCTTATTAGTGGCATTCTCTCCCTTTTTTTTAACACCTTTTCTAGGTGATATTTCTTTCTTTGTAGATCGTATATATATTTGCTTTCATTTTAATACATCAAATTTTTGCTAACATTGAAATAGATTTTATACCACGTTGATATTTATCTTTATTCATTCATTAATTCATTGGAAAGACAACTATTTCTCCTATTCACTAACATGCTTCATGCTTTTTCATGCATTTGTACCAGATATTAGGCGCAGTCCTTCTGCGCCTAAGTCCCGCACTGCGCCTCACACACTGGCGAGGCGCAGTGAACTTTACACCACATGTATGAGCGCAATTCGGGCGCCGACATAAATGAGGCACAGCTTTCACTTTAGATCGGGCGAAAACGGGCGCTCCGACGTGCCGATCTTCATACATGTCTTTGGGCATCTCCTTGGCAAATAAGGTTCAATGTGGATAAAATGTAAAGTTATGTATATAGGTATGAAAAAACTGCAGGAATCATGTTTTTTGAGTGGTGAAAAACTGGTAGAATCACATGTAAGCAAGGATCTGGGAGTACTTGTAGATCTAGGAATACAAAAAAGCATGAAATGTCAATCAGCTGCCTCTGAGGCAAGAAGGACATTAGCATGTATTAAAACAGGAATGGACTACACTAGTGGGACAGGGATGCAATATTGCTGCTAGATAAAGCATTGGTGCAGCAACATCTGGGATAAGCTGTTCAGTTCTGGGCTCCAGTTTATAGAAAGCACAAATACAAGCAACCAACTAATAAGGGGAATGGAGCATCTTAGTTATGAGGAAAGTTTAAAAGAATGATACTTATTTAGTCTTGAGAAAAGATGGATACGGGGAGACATGATTAATTTATATAAGTATGTTAATGGCCCCTACAAAAAGCTACTTAATGTAAAGCCCCCTCAAAAGATAAGGAGACACTTGCTCCGCCTTGATAAAAAAAGATTCAATATCCAGAGGAGAAAAGCCTTCTTTACCATTAACTGTGAATTTTTAAAATAGCTGTCCCAGGTCACGGCAGGAACAGGTGATGGTTTCAAGAAAGGCTTAGATAACTACTTACAAGTAAATAATATTAAAACCTATGATTTTGGGATTTAGGAATGAAATATTCAGCAGGGGAAATGAGACTTAAAAATTCTCTCTACCACTCCCTTCATCCACATCTTTCCCCACCCTTGAACCTGATGGACATTTGCCTTTTTTCAACCATACTAACTATGTAATTATGTAATACTTAGGGATTCCTGTGACGCAATTTACTCAAAGTATGAGTTGAAGCTAAATAGAGAAAATGATTGATGGTTTCATTACTATTATTGACCATAAATCAAAGGAGTTGTTGGATGCAGACATCACTAAGCCCGAGGTGGAGTCAGGGATAACATTTTTTTGCCTTTAGGGGAAAGCTCTGATCTCTAATGGTTCCTAGGGGGATTTTACAAATGTTTATGTAATCAGCTTGCCCTCGTTCTGACTAAATATTAATTGGCTTTGTAAGAGCAGACCAGAAGTAGAGTCAAACACTACTTACTTCAAAAGCAGGGAAAGGATGCCCTCAAGTCACAACTATATAGACCGATCTCTCTGATTGACCTAGATCAAAACCTGCTATCCATGATCATTGCAGACAGATTGTTGCTAATGCAATCTTGGTGGGACTTTCCTAAAAGGCTTTTTACAGGTTCCCAGAATCTCTTTATGATTTAAATTTCCCTTCCTTTAATAGCAAGGTAATGGGTAAGTTTGGATAATACTCTTATTTACCCCTGTCACTGCTTGTAGTTGTTACTTGATCAATTTGTTGTGGTTTTCCAAGCTTCTCTTTTCCCTCCAGATCTTTCCTTTCCTTTATAGACCACACCATTAAACTGAATTCAGCCTTCATTAAGTTCATTTGGGTCAGAAATACTGTAAGTGATGGAAAGCCCTCTGTAAATCAATAATGGCAAAATCTATGGGGGATCTCAATGTTTTGACTGTAAGGGGCTATAGTTTGGTTTGTCTGTTTAGACATATGCTAGACTGTGTAAATGAACCTCGCTGCTTCTCAAACTGGGATTTAGAGAGGGTTCTTTCCTCTTCATGTCACCTGTTCTCCCTCCTACACAACAAATATTCTAACCTCCCTTGTCTTATAAAGCAGCACCATAATCTCATGGAAAGAAATCAGTAAGAAGCTTAATCTGCCTTACTGTAATGACACTGGTTGACACCGATGGCGAACTGAACTCAGAACGGAGTGAAGCCAACCAGCAGTCATCTGCAAGTAATATACAAAGCATGCTTCAAAAATAAACGTACATGGGCATGGATGAAGATAGAAAAATAAATGACTTGAATCCAAATGCATAACACCAAGCAATACCTGATCTTTATGACTAGCTTTCCCAAAATCTAACCCTAAAACCTATCCTTAACGCTGTCCCTAACATCAGAACCCTCCTCCAACCCTATTCCATGCCTATATATATATATATATATATATATATATATATATATATATATATATATATATGTATGTATGTATGTGTATGTTTTAAGGTATAAAGAAAACTAAAAATATTAAAAGTTCAAATCACCCCAAATTTGCCATTTTACAAATAGAAAGAATAAAATAATAAAAAGGTTACAAAAAATTGGTATTTCAGCATCTGTAAAAGTCTGATCTATGAAAATATAACATCACTTATCCCATACGCTGAACACCGTAGAAGAAAAAAATTCCAAATGCCAAAACTGAGGTTTTTTTGGTCACTTCACGTCCCCTAAAAACTGGAATAAAAGTGATCAAAAAAGTTTCATGTATTTCAAACTGGTAACAGTAAAAAAAAAATCACTTCAACCCGCAAAAAATTTAGTCCATAGATGGAAGTACAAAAAAGTTATTGGTCATAGAAATTGACAAAAATTAGAAAAAAAGAAAAGGTTTGGATTTTTTTTAAGGTACCAAAACATAACGAAAACCCTACATGTTTGTTATTTCTGGATTTGTATTAACCTGTAAAATACAGATACATAATTTATACCAAAAATTGAATGTCATGAAACAAACATGGCGCAAGTATGTTTTTTCTCACATTTTGCCCCACTTAGAATTTTTTGCAGTTTCCCAGTATATTCTATGGTATGATAAATGACACCATTAGAAAGTACATCTTGACCCGCAAAATATAAGTCCTCATAGGTCTATGTGGATGAAAAAAAAAACAAAAAAGCTATGGCTCTGGAAGA
>JAODAL010053990.1:0-24918 GCA_025379985.1 Phyllomedusa bahiana | reverse complement strand
TTTCCCCTTGTGACGATATCACCGCTCCCTTTTATAACGCCCAGTACTGATATAACCTCCAGACATTACATCCTATGTGACTGATATCAGCCGCTCCTCTGATAACGCTCCAGTAATGATATAACCGCCGGACATTACATCCGATGTGATGATATTCGCTGCTCCTCTTATAACGCTCCAGTACTGATTTAACCAGAGACATTACTTTCCAAAGTGACTGATATCAGCCGCTCCTCTTATAACGCTCCAGTACTGATATAACCAGAGACATTACATCCTATGTGACTGATATCAGCCGCTCCTCTTATAACGCTACAGTACTGATATAACCAGACATTACATCCTATGTGACTGATATCAGCCGCTCCTTTTATAACGCTCCAGGACTATATAACCAGAGACATTACATCCTATGGGGATGATATCAGCCGCTCCTCTTATAACGCTCCAGGACTGATATAACCAGAGACATTACATCCTATGTGACTGATATTTGGCAGTCTTGGCCCGGGGTGTGACCAGTTATGGCGGTCGCCTGTCCGTTACACCTGGATAGATGTGAATGGCGCTGTCTATACGTCCCTGACAAGGCGCTGCGTTAATAATTCATGTAATAATACATTAGCAGTACATGTAATTAATAATAGATTTGAGCGCGGTGGTGGCGGCGGCGTTTTACTCCTCTTGAATAGAACGTGCCGGTAATTTGCATCTATTATTCTCTCGCTTTGTGGAACGTGTCACAATCGGCGGCGTCTGTTTTACACACTTCTCACTTTGTATCATTTGTTGTTGGGAAACAATGATGCCTGGAAATGGCTGAGCGCGGCGCAGAGAGAACCGCCACCTCCTTCACTCACATCCCATACCTCTCCCTTTACCAGCGCAGGGAGCACCGCCACCTCCTTCACTCACATCCCATACCTCTCCCTTTACCAGGGCGGGGGACACCGGCCAACCTCCTTCACCCCAACATCCCATACCTCTCCCTTTACCAGCGCGGAGAGAACGCCACCTCCTTCCTCACATCCCATCCCTTTCCCTTTTACCCGCGCGGGGAGATCCGCCACCTCCTTCACTCACATCCCAGCCCTCTCCCTTTACCAGCGCAGAGAGAGCCGCCACCTCCTTCACTCACATCCCATACCTCTCCCTTTACCAGCGCGGCGCAGAGAGAACCGCCACCTCCTTCACTCACATCCCATACCTCTCCCTTTACCAGCGCGGGGAGAGCCGCCACCTCCTTCACTCACATCCCATACCTCTCCCTTTACCAGCGCGGGGAGAACCGCCACCTCCTTCACTCACATCCCATACCTCTCCCTTTACCAGCGCGGGGAGAGCCGCCACCTCCTTCACTCACATCCCATACCTCTCCCTTTAAACCAGCACGGGAGGAAGCGCCACCTCCTTCAACTCACATCCCATAACCTCTCCCTTTACCAGCGCGGGGAGAGCCCCCACCTCCTTCACTCCCCATCCCATACCTCCCCTTTACCAGCGCGCGGAGAAACCGCCACCTCCTTCACTCACATCCCATACCTCCCCTTTACCTGCAGGGGAGAACCCCCACCTCCTTCACTCACACCCCATAACCTTCCCTTTACCAGCGCGCGGGGGCACCCCCACCTCCTTCACTCACATCCATACCTCTCCCTTTACCAAGCGAGAGAGAGCCGCCACCTCCTTCACTCACATCCCATACCTCTCCCTTTACCAGCGCGGGGAGCACCGCCACCTCCTTCACTCACATCCCATACCCTCCCCCCGGGGGGGAAGCCCCCCCCCTTCCCCTAAATCCCTTCCTCTCCCTTTCCCAGGGGGGGGAACCCGCCACCCCCTTCACTACATCCCATACCTCTCCCTTTCCCACCCGGGGGAAACCGCCACCTCCTTCACTCACACCCATACCTCTCCCTTTACCACCGGGAAAGGCCCCACCCCCTTCACTCCCTCCCATACCTCCCCCTTTACCAGCCGGGGGGGCCGCCCTCCTTCATCACATCCCCATACCTCTCCTTTACCGGGGGGGGAGACCCCACCCCCTTTCACTCACACCCCAAACCTCTTTTTTTCCCCACGGGGGAAGCCCCCACCCTTCCTCACACCCCATCCCTCTCCCTTTACCAGCGCGGGGAAAAACCCCACCTCCTTCATCACACCCATCCTCCCCTTTTTTACCAGCGGGGAGACCCCCCACCTCCTTCACTCACATCCCATACCCTCCTTTCCAGGCGGGAGAAAACCCCACCCCCTTTCCTCACATCCCATACCTCTCCTTTCCCAGCGGGGGGGAACCCCACCTCCTTCACTCACCCCCATCCCTCCCTTTCCACCGGGGAAAAACCCCCACCTCCTTCACTAAACACCCCATCCTTCCTTTACCAGGGGGAAACCCCCCCCCTTACCACATCCCATCCCTTCCCTTTACCAGCGCGGGGAGCCGCCACCCCCTTCACTCAATCCATTCCTTTTCCCTTTCCCAGCGGGGGAAAACCGCCACCCCCTTCCCACACCCATACCTCCCCTTTACCACGGGGGAGCCCCACCTCCTTCACTCACATCCCATACCTCTCTCTTTACCAGCGGGGAGAACCGCCACCTCCTTCACTCACATCCCATACCTCTCACATTACCAGCGCGCGGAGAGCCGCCACCTCCTTCACGCATCCCATACCTCTCCTTTACCGCGCGGGGAGAACCGCCACCTCCTTCACTCTATCCCATACCTTCCCTTTCCAGCGCGGAGGAGAAACCGCCACCTCCTTAACTCACATCCCATACCTCTCCCTTTACCAGCGCGGGGAGAACCGCCACCTCCTTCACTCACATCCCATACCTCTCCCTTTACCAGCGCGGAGAGAACCGCCACCTCCTTCACTCACATCCCATACCTCTCCCTTTACCAGCGCGGGGAGAACCGCCACCTCCTTCACTCACATCCCATACCTCTCCCTTTACCAGCGCGGCGAGAACCGCCACCTCCTTCACTCACATCCCATACCTCTTCCTTTACCCTGGCAGGGAGAGCCGCCACCTCCTTCACTCACATCCCATACCTCTCCCTTTACCAGCGCGGGGAGAGCCGCCACCTCCTTCACTCACATCCCATACCTCTCCCTTTACCAGCGCGGGGAGAACCGCCACCTCCTTCACTCACATCCCATACCTCTCCCTTTACCAGCGGGGAGAGCCGCCACCTCCTGCACTCACATCCCATACCTCTCCCTTTACCAGCCGGGAGTAGACCGCCACTCCTTCACTCACATCCATACCTCTCCCTTTACATGCGCGGGGACCCGCCACCTCCTTCACTCACATCCCAGACCTCTCCCTTACCAGCGCAACGCGGGGAGAGCCGCCACCTCCTTCACTCACATCCCATACCTCTCCCTTTACCAGCGCGGAGAGAACCGCCACCTCCTTCACTCACATCCCATACCTCTCCCTTTACCAGCGCGGGGAGAGCCGCCACCTCCTTCACTCACATCCCATACCTCTCCCTTTACCAGCGCAGAGAGAGCCGCCACCTCCTTCACTCACATCCCATACCTCTCCCTTTACCAGCGCGGTGAGATCCGCCACCTCCTTCACTCACATCCCATACCTCTCCCTTTACCCGCGCGGTGAGAGCCTCCTACTCCTTCACTCACATCCCATACCTCTCCCTTTACCAGCGAGGGGAGAACCGCCACCTCCTTCACTCACATCCCATACCTCTCCCTTTACCAGCGCAGGGAGCCCCCCTCCTTCACTACATCCCATCCCTCTCCCTTTCCCAGCGCGGGGAGAACCGCCTCATCCTTCTCTCACATCCCATACCTCTCCCTTTACCAGCGCGGGGAGAACCCGCCACCTCCTTCACCACATCCCATACCTCTCCCTTTACCGGGCCGGGGAGATCCGCCACCTCCTTCACTCACACCCCTTTCCTCTCCTTTTACCAGGCGGAGAACGCCACCCCCCTTCACTCAAATCCCATCCCTTTCCCCCTTTACCAGGGGGGGGGTGAGCCCCCACTTTTTCACTCACACCCCATACCCCCTTTCCCAGGGGCCGGGGAGACCCCCACCCCCTTCACTCACATCCCTATTTCCCCCTTTACCAGCGGGGGAGACCGCCACCCCCTTTCTCACACCCCATCCCTCTCCCTTTACCGCGGGGAGAGCCCCCACCCCCTTTAAATAAACCCCCATACTCTCCCTTTACCAGCGGGAGAGAACCCCCACCCCCTTCACTCACATCCCATACCTCTCCTTTCCAGCGGGGGGAGAAAAAACCCCCACCTCCTTCACCACTTTTTTTCCCATACCTCCCCCTTTACCAGCGCGGGGGAGAACCGCCCCTCCTTCCCCTCACACCCCATACCTCCCCTTTTTTTCAGCCGGGGAGACCCCCACCCCCTTTCCCTCACATCCCATCCCTTTCCCCCTTTACCAGCGGGGGGAACCCCCCCCCCTCTTCACTCCCCCCCTTTCCTCTCCCTTTCCAGCGCGGGGAGAGAACGCCACCTCCTTCCTCAATCCCAACCTCCCCCTTTACCAGCGCGGGGGAGCCCCCACCTCCTTCACTCCATCCATCCCTCTCCCTTTACCGCGGGGGGAAAAACCGCCACCTCCTTCATACACCCCCATCCCTCTCCCTTTCCAGCGGGGAGCGCCCCCCTTTCACTCAACCCCCTTTACCTCTCCCTTTACCGCGCGGGGAGAACCCCCACCTCTTCCTCACATCCCATACCCCCCTCCTTTACCAGCGGGGAGAACCCGCCCCCTCTTCATACATCCATACCTCTCCCTTTCCCAGCGCGGGGGGAGAACCGCCCCCCCTTTCACTACATCCCATACCTCCCCTTTTTCCCAGCGCGGGGGCCCCCCCCTTCATCCCCCCAACCCTTTTCCACCCCGCCATTTATCACCTCCTCCCCCTTTACCGCGGGGGGGGAACCCCAACCCCCCTTCACTCCCCCCCCCTTTCCTCTCCCTTGCGCGGAGAAAACCGCCACCTTTCATCACTTCCCAACCTCTCCCTTACCAGCGGGAGAGAACCGCCACCTCCTTCATCACACCCCATCCCTCCCCCTTTACCGCCGGGGGAAAAACCCACCTCCTTCATCACATCCATCCCTCCCCTTTCCAGCGATTTTCATGCCTCCTGAGGGGTTTTGCCGTGCACTAAAAAAATGATTGCGATCGTCGCAGGACTCCATGGGGCCGCCCCATACACCCGGCCCCGGGGTCCTGCTTTACCATTCTAGGGGCCTTATATATGAAAACTATCTAGCACTATGACTTTCTTTGTTGCCCATAGCAACCAGTCAGAGCCCATAGAACAAATCGAGTCAAATTAACCCAATTAGACTCAGGAAAAAATCAGAGCCATAGCAACCAATCGAACTCTAGTAACAATTGGGGCTTGATTGTTGTATGGGCTGTGTTTGGTTGCTTGGGCTGTGATTGGTCGCTATGGGCTGTTTTTGGGTTTGGGCTATTGGTGTGTTTGGGTCGTTGGGGCTGTGTTGGGGCTTTGGGCTTCTGATTGGTGGGGGGTTGATTGGTGGTTTTGGGCCGATTGGATTGCTATGGCCTTTTTTATTGGTAACTATGGGCTCTGGTTGCTATGGATTCTGGTTGCTATGGGTTCTGATTAGTTGCTATGGGCTCTGATTGGTGGCTTTGGGCTCTGATTGGTTGCTATTAGCTCATACTGTTTCCTAAGGGCCTCAATTGGTCACCCTGAGCTCTGATTGGTAGCTATGTGCTCTGATTATATTATATGAGCACAGATAGGGTGATAATTACAGAGGAGACGGAGCATTGACTAATTATCTGAGCACAGGTCTAGTGATACTTACAGAGGAGACGGAGCATTGACTAATTATATGAGCACAGGTAGAGTGATAATTACAGAGAGGGTGGAGCATGGAGTCATTATATGAGCACAGGTAGAGTGATAATTACAGAGGGGGTGGAGCATTGACTAATTATTTGAGCACAGAGGGAGTAATAATTACACAGGGGGCGGAGCATGGCCTTATTATATGAGCACAGGGAGCGTGCTAATTACAGAAGGGCGGAGCATGGACTAATTATATGAGCACAGGAAGAGTGATAACTGCAGAGGGGGCAGAGCATGGACTAATATGAGCACAGGTAGAGTGATAATAACAGAGAGGGTAGAGAACGGAGTTATTATATGAGCACAGGTAGAGTGATAACTACAGAGGGGGCAGAGCATGGACTAATATGAGCACAGGTAGAGTGATAATAACAGAGAGGGTGGAGATTGGAGTTATTATATGAGCACAGGTAGATTGATAGTTACTGAGGGGCGGAGCATGGATTAAGTATATGAGCAATGAGACTACTACAGAATGGGGCGTACAACTGAGTTATTATATAAGAACAGGTAGAGTGATAGTTACAGAGGGGCAGAGCATGGACAAATTATATGAGCACATGGAGATTGATAATTACAGAGGGGGCGGAGCATGGATTTATTGTATAATCACAGGTAGAGTGATAGTTACTGAGGGGAGGAGCATGGTCTTATTATATAAGCACAGCGAGAGGGATAACTACAGAGGGGGCGGAGCATAGAGTAATTATATGAGCACAGGGAGAGTGATAATTACAGAGTGGCGGAGCATGGACTAATTATATGAGCACAGGTAGAGGGAAAGTTACAGCGGGGCGGAGCATGGACTAATTATATGAGCACAGTTAGAGTGATAGTTACAGAGAGGGCTGAGCATGTACTTATTATTTAAGAAGAGGTTTAGTGATAATTACATAGGGGCGGAGCATATTCATATTATATGAACACATGTAGAGTGATAGTTAGATAGAGGCGGAGCATGGGCTAATTATATGAGCACCGATACAGTGATAATTACAGAGAGGCGGAGCATGGTCTTATTATATGAGCACAGGGTAAAAGTGTAATTACAGAGGGCGGACATGGCTTTTAATGGTCATGGTTGGAGTGACTTTAAGGGGGGGGGCGGGGCTTGGACAAATTTATATAAGCGAGTGTAGGTGTAATTCTGGTTTTTATTAATGGTCGTGGTTAAATGAAATTTACAGGGGGGGGGAAGGGGGGGAAAACCATTGAAACATTGGGAGGGGGGGCCCTTTTGGGGTGGGTGAAGCTTTTTCGTGGACTTCACCACCACTTTTAGAAATTTACAGGTTTGTGAAACGCTTGTTTGTTTTCAGAAAATCTTGGCGGGGTCGGGACCGCTCCTCGAATTAGGCTCATTCCTTCTCAACTATTTGGACAGGATGAAACAATGAATATTCAGTCATCTCATTTTTCAGAAAAGGAGGAGAGGTCCTATCGCTGCGCGGAGCGCGCCATCCATGTGCAGAGCAGCTCACCGTCACCCAAGTGCTGACTTACTAGGGAGATGCCCCAGGGGAACAGCGCCCCCACGTGGCCAACACTGAACCGAACACAGCAGAGCACAAACCGGGAGACTACGGAAATAGAAAGTGGAGAGCCGCTCCTCCATAATGTCACACTACATGGTTATAGTGAAACAGATCGCGCTCCGCTCCTCCATATGTTCGCTCTCATGTTATAGGATTAAGCTGCGGCGCTCCGCTCCTCCATAATGTCACTCTCGATAGGTTAAAGATAATATCGCGCTCGCTCCTCCCATAAAGTGCTCTCATGGTTATCAGGATAAGCTCGCTGCTCCCCGTCCTCCATAATGTCCGCTTCTCATGGTTATAGGTAAGCTCGCGCGTCGCGCTCCTCCAATAATGTCACTCTCATGGTTATAGGATAAGATCGTGCGTCCGCTCCTCCAAAATGTCGCTCTCCTCATGGTGTATCAGGATAAGAGCGCGCAGTCCCTCGCCTTTTCCCCATATGTCGCTCTCAATGGTTTAAAGGAAAAGAACGCGCATCCGCTCCTCATAATGGTATGCTCTCGATGGTTCAGAGAGATAAGAATCGTGCTCCGCTCCTCCATAATTCGCTCTCATGGTTATAGGATAAAGCTCCTGCGCTCCGCTCCTCCATAATGTCACTCTCATGTTGATAGGATAAGGCTCGCGCTCCACCCACCTCCATAATTTCACTCTCTTTCATGGTTATAGGAATAAAACGCGCTCCGCTTCCTCCATAATTCGCTCTCATAGGTTATAGGATAAGATTACGCTCCCCTCTCCATAATGTCGCTCTCATGGTTATAGGATAAGATCGCGCTCCGCTCCTCCATACTGTCCGCTCTCTGGTTATAGGATAAAGATCGCGCTCCGCTCCTCATAAAGTCACTCATCATGGTTTAGATAAAGCTCGCGCTCCCCTCCTCCATATTGTCACTCTCATGGTTATAGATAAAGAATCGCGGCTCCCGCTCCTCCATAATAGTCGCATCTCCTCAATGGTATAAGAATAAAGATCGGCGTCTCCGCTCACTCCATAATGTCACTCTCATGGTTATATGATAAGATTCAGCGCCTTCCTCTCCCCCATAATTGTCGCTCTCATGGTTATAGGAGAAAAGCCGCTGCTCCGCTCTCTCCATAATGTCGCTTTCATTGGTTATAGATAAGATCGCCTCCGCCACCTAGGCCATAATGTCCCGCTCTCCTTCATGGTATAGGATAAGATCCGCGCTCCGCTTCCTCCATAATGTCGCTCCTCATGGATTATTAAGGATAAGATCGCGCTCTGCTCCTACCATAATGACGCTCTCATTGGTTATAGGAATCAGAACGGCTCCGCATCCTCCAAATTTCGCTCTCATGGTTATAGATAAGATCGCCTCCGCTCCTCCATAATGTCGCTCTCTGGTAATAGGATAAGATCGCGCTCACACCGCTCCTCCATAATAGTCGCTCTCTGGTTATAGGATAAGAACGCGCTCCGCTCCTCCATAAAGTCGCTCATCATGGTTTAGGATAAGAACGAGCTCCGCTCCTCCATAATGTCGCTCTCAAGGATTATAGGATAAGCTCGCGCTCCGCTCCTCATAATGATATCACTCTCATGTTATGAGAGGATGAGAATCCGCGGCTCCCTCCTCCATAATTCCGCTCTCATGGTTATAGGAAAAAGCCTCGCGCTCCGCTCTCCCAAAATAGACACACTCCTGGTTAGAGGATAAAAAGATCGCAAAAAGGAAAAAGAGAGAAAAGAAAAGAAAAGAAAAAGAAAAATAGAGTAACAAAAAAAAAAACATAAAAAAAGAAACAAAAAACAAGAGAAAGAAAATAAAAGAAAAAAAAAAAAAAGAAGGAGGAAAAAAAAAAAAGAAAAAAAGGAAAGATCCCCCCCCATCCCGGAAAAAGATGAAGAAAAAAAAAGATAAGAATTAAAAAAAAAGAAAAAAAAAAAAAAAAAAAAGAAAAAAAAGAAAAAAAAAAAAGATAAAAGAAAAAACAAAAAGAAAAAAGGAACCCGAGAAAAGAAAAAAAAGAAAAAAAAGAAAGAACAGAAAAAAAACTATATAAAAGACAACCCCCCCGATCAAAAAATATAGAATAAGCCAAAAAAAAGAAAAAGAAAGATCACCCCCTCCCTCTTCACGGCAGCTCCCCCTCCTTCCATAAAGTTCGCTTTCATGGATATAGGATAAGATCAGCGCTCCGCTCCTCATAATGTCGAGCTCTCATGGTGTTAATATGGATAATATCGCGCTCCCGCTCCTCCAAAATGTCAGCTGCATCATGGTTATAGATAGATATCGCGTTTCCCTCCTCCATAATGTCGCTCTCATGGTTATAGGATAAGATCGCGCTCCCCTCCTCCATAATGTCGCTACTCATGGTTATAGGTATTAAGTATGGTTTCAGCCGTCGAACCCTCTCCCCATAATGTCGCTCTCAAGGTTATGCAGGATAAGATCGCGCCATCCCCTCCTCTATAAAAGTCGCTGCTCATGTTAGTAGGAATAAGTCGCGCTCTCCGCTCCTCCATATGGTCGCTCCAATGGTTATAGGATAAGCTCGCGCTCCGCTCCTCCATAATGTCGCTCTCATGGTGTTATGAGGATAAGACCATCGCGCTCCGGGCTTCCTCCAGAATTCACTCTCAATGGTTATAGCGATATATATCGCGCTACCGCTCCTCCATAATGTCACTCTCATGGTTCTAGGAATAAGAAACGCGGGCGTCCGCTCCTCCATAATGTCGCTCTCATGGTTATAGGATAAGATCGCGCTCCGCTCCTCCATAATGTCGCTCTCATGGTTATAGGATAAGATCGCGCTCCCCTCCTCCATAATGTCGCTCTCATGGTTATAGGAGTAAGTGATCGCCCGCTCCTCCATTAATGTCTCTCTCAGTGTTTATAGGATAAGATCGCGCTCCCCTCCTCCATAATGTCGCTCTCATGGTTATAGGATAAGCTCGCGCTCCGCTCCTCCATAATGTCGCTCTCATGGTTATAGGATAAGATCGCGCTCCCCTCCTCCATAATGTCGCTCTCATGGTTATAGGATAAGATCGCGCTCCCCTCCTCCATAATGTCGCTCTCATGGTTATAGGATAAGCTCGCGCTCCTCTCCCCCATAATGTCGCGTCTCGTTATAGGATTAAAGCTCGCCCCGCTCCTCCATAATGTCCCCTCTCATTTTTTAGGAAAAGATGGTCCCCTCCCCAAATGTGTGTAGGGTTAGGAAAAGCAGCGCCCCGCCCCCCCTAAATGTCACTCTCTGTTATAGGAAAGCTCGCGTCCCTCCCCCCCCTCCATAATGCCCACCTCATTTTTTATGGGAAAAGTCGCTCCGCCCTCCATAATGTCGCTCTCATGGTTATAGGATAAGATCGCGCTCCCCTCCTCCATAATGTCGCTCTCATGGTTATAGGATAAGATCGCGCTCCGCTCCTCCATAATGTCGCTCTCATGGTTATAGGATAAGATCGCGCTCCGCTCCTCCATAATGTCGCTCTCATGGTTATAGGATAAGATCGCGCTCCGCTCCTCCATAATGTCGCTCTCATGGTTATAGGATAAGATCGCGCTCCGCTCCTCCATAATGTCGCTCTCATGGTTATAGGATAAGCTCGCGCTCCGCTCCTCCATAATGTCACTCTCATGGTTATAGGATAAGATCGCGCTCCGCTCCTCCATAATGTCACTCTCATGGTTATAGGATAAGATCGCGCTCCGCTCCTCCATAATGTCGCTCTCATGGTTATAGGATAAGATCGCGCTCCCTTCCCCCCCTAAGTCCTTTTTATGGTTATAGGAAAGATCGCGCTCCCTCCCCCATAATGTCCTCTCGGGTTAAGGATAAGTCGGCTCCGCTCCTCCAAAATTTCGCTCTCAGGTTTTATAGAAAAAACGCCCCCGCCCCCCATAATGCCTCTCATGGTTATAGGATAAGTCCGCTCCCTCCTCCAAAAATTCCTCCCCAGGTTATAGGAAAGATCGCCTCCCCCTCCCCATAATTCCCTCCTCAGGTTTTAAAGGAAAAGTCGCCTCCCCTCCCCAAAATGTCGCTCCAGGGTTATGGGAAAGATGCGCTCCCCCCCCTAAGTCCCCCCAGGGTTATAGGATAAACGCGCTCGCCCCCTAATGTCGCTCTCCCATGGTTTAGGTAAGATCGCGCTCCGTTCCCCATAATGTCGCTCTCATGTTATGGGAAACTCGCGCTCCGCTCCTCCTAATGTCACTCTATGGTTAGGGAATAAGATGCGCCCCGTCCCCCATAATGTCACTCAGGGTTATAGGAAAAGATCGCGCCCCCCTCCTCCAAAATTGCGCTCTCATGGTTATAGGAAAAATCGCGCCCCCGCTCCCCCATAATGTCGCTCTTTCAGGGTTTAGGAAAGATCGCCTCCGCCCCCCATAAATGTCGCCTCAGGGTTTATAGGATAAGCTCGCCCCCGCCCCCCAAAATGTCGCTCTCCCATGGTTATGGGATAACTCGCCCCCCCGTCCTCCAAATGCCTCTCGGTTATGGATAAATCGCGCCCCCGCTCCCCTAATGTCGCTTCCCAGGTTATGGAAAGATCGCGCTCCGCTCCTCCATAATGTGCTCTCAGGGTTTAAAGGAAAAGATCGCGCTCCGCCCTCCCCAAAATTTTCGCTCCCCAGGTTATGGAAAATTTCGCGCTCCGTCCCCAAAATGCCTCTATGGAAAGGGGATAAAAAAGGGGCGCTCCCTCCCCCCATTTATTTTGGGCTCTCCTCATGGATTAAGGAATAAGATCGCGCCCCGCTCCCCATTGCCTCTCATGGTTATAGGATAAGATCGCGCTCCCCCTTTTCCCCCCCAAAAGTTCGCTCTCCTCATTTTTTAAAAGGTTAAAATCGCGCTCCCCTCCTCCAAATGTCCTCTCATGGAAAAGGAAAAGATCCGCTCCGCCCCCCCCAAATGCCTTTTAGGGTTATAGGAAAAGATCGCGCTCCGCCCCCAAAGTCACCTCCCAGGTTATAGGATAAGTTTGCGCTCCGCTCCTCCATAATGTCGTCTCATGTTATAGATAAGACCGCTCCCCCCCCATAATGTCGCTCCCCCATGGTTATAGGTAAGTGCGCTCCCCCCCCAAATGTCCTCTAAGGGTTTTATGGGTAAGATCCGCTCCGCCCCCCCAAAAAATTTCGCTCTCCTCAGGGTTATGGAAAAGATCGCGCTCCGCCCCTCCATAATGTCGTCTCATGGTTAAGGTTAAACCGCGCTCCCTCCTCCAAAATTTCACTCCAGGGTTATGGGATAAGATGCCTCCGCTCCCCCAAAATTCCTCCCTCATGGTTATGGGATAAGTCGCGCTCCGCCCTCCAAATGTGCTCTCATGGTTATAGGAAAGATCGCCCCCTCCTCCATAATGTCGCTCTCAGGGGTTTAGGAAAAAATCGCGCCCCGCCCCCTCCATAATGTCCTCTCAGGGTTATAGGATAAATCGCGCCCCGCCCTCCATAATGTCCTCCATGGTTAAGGATAACCCGCGCTCCGCCCTCCAAAATGTCCCCCTCATGGTTAAGGAAAAATCCGCTCCGCTCCTCCAAAATTACCCCCTCATGGTTATAGGATAAGTTCGCGCTCCCTCCCCCATAATTCCTCTCTGGTTATGGGATAAGATCGCCTCCGCCCCCCCCTCCATAAAGTCGGCTCTCATGGTTATGGGGTAAGATCGCGCCCCGCTCCTCCATAATGTCCCCCATGGTTATGGGAAAAAAGCGCGCCCCTCCCCATAATGTCGCCCCTCATGGTTATAGGATAAGTCCGCTCCGCTCCTCCATAATTTCCTCTCATGGTTTTAGGATAAGACGCGCTCCCCCCCTTCCATAATGTCCACTCTCAGGTTTTTATAGGATAAACGCGCCCGCTCCTCCATAATGTCACTCTCATGGTTATAGGATAAGATCGCGCTCCGTCCCCATATTCCTCTCAGGGTTTAAAGGGATAAATCGCGCTCCGCTCCCCCAAAATTCCTCCCCCAGGGTTATGGATAAGATCGCGCTCCGCTCCTCCATAATGCCCTCTCATGGTTAGGATAAGATGGGCGCTCCCCTCCTCCATAATGTCCTCTCAGGTTATAGGATAAAAATCGGGGGCTCCCCTCCTCCATAATGTCACCTCTCAGGGTTTTATAGGATAAGATCGCCCCTCCGTCTCCAATCCTATGATTTTCCGCCTCCTTCCCTCATGGTTATAGGATAAGATCGCGCTCCCCCTCCATAATGTCGCTCTCCTGGTTATTAGCCGGCCCCCTTTAAAAGAATGAGATAATCGCGCTCGCTCCTCCATAATGTCCTCCCCTCATGGTTATAGGATAAGATCGCGCTCCCTCCTCCATAATTCACTCTCATGTTTATAGGATAAATCGCGCTCCCTCCACCATAATGTCGCTCTCATGGTTATAGGATAAGATCGCGCTCCCCTCCTCCATAATGTCACTCTCATGGTTATAGGATAAGATCGCGCTCCGCTCCTCCATAATGTCGCTCTCATGGTTATAGGATAAGATCGCGCTCCGCTCCTCCATAATGTCGCTCTCATGGTTATAGGATAAGATCGCGCTCCGCTCCCCCATAATGTCGCTCTCCTCATGGTTATAGGATAAGTCGCGCTTCCACAATCGCTCCCCATAAGTCGCCCCTCAATGTTTTATGGATAAAGATCGCGCTCCCTCCTCCATAATGTCCTCTAAATGGTTATAGGATAAATCGCGCATCCGCTCCTCCTAATGTCGCTCTCATGGTTATAGGATAAGACGCGCCCCGCTCCTCCATAATGTCGTCTCACATGGTTATAGGATAAGTTTCGCGCTCCCTCCCCATAATTCCTCTCAGGGTTTTATAGGATAAGATCGCGTCCGCTCCTCCAAAAAGTCCTCTCATGGTTATAGGATAAGTCGCGCCCCGGCTCCTCCTTTAAGGTCGCTCTCATGGTTATAGGATAAGCTCGCGCTCCGCTCCTCCATAATGTCGCTCTCATGGTTATAGGATAAGATCGCGCTCCGCTCCTCCATAATGTCGCTCTCATGGTTATAGGATAAGCTCTCGCTCCCCCCCAAGCTCCATTTTAATGTCGCCTCCCCCTTTTGGTTTTTTTATAGGATAAGATCGCGCTCCGCTCCCCCATAATGTCGCTCTCATGGTTATAGGATAAGCTCGCGCTCCGCTCCTCCATAATGTCCTCTCATGGTTATAGGATAAGTCGCGCTCCGCTCCTCCATATTCGCACTAAATGGTTATAGGATAAGATCGCGCTCCTCTCCTCCATAATGTCGCTCTCTTCATGGTTATAGGATAAGATCGCGCTCCGCTCCCCCATAATGTCGCTCTCCTCATGGTTATAGGATAAGATCGCGCTCCGCTCCTCCATAATGTCACTCTCATGGTTATAGGATAAGTCGCGCTCAGCTCCTCCATAATGTCCTCTCATGGTTATAGGATTAAGATCGCGCTCCGCTCCTCCATAATGTCACTCTCATGGTTATAGTAAGATCGCGCTCCGCTCCTCCATAATGTCGCTCTCATGGTTATAGGATAAGATCGCGCTCCCCTCCTCCATAATGTGTCTCTCATGGTTATAGGATAAGATCGCTCTCCGCTCCTCCATAATGTCGCTCTCATGGTTATAGGATAAGATCGCGCTCCCCTCCTCCATAATGTCGCTCTCCTCATGGTTATAGGATAAGATCGCGCTCCGCTCCCCCATAATGTCGCTCTCATGGTTATAGGATAAGATCGCGCTCCGCTCCCCCATAATGTCGCTCTCCTCATGGTTATAGGATAAGATCGCGCTCCGCTCCTCCATAATGTCGCTCTCATGGTTATAGGATAAAATCGCCTCCCTCCCCAAAAATGTCGCTCTCATGGTTATAGGATAAGCTCGCGCTCCGCTCCACAATAATGTCCCTCTCATGGTTATAGGATAAGATCGCGCTCCGCTCCTCCATAATGTCGCTCTCATGGTTATAGGATAAGATCGTGCTCCTCCGTTGTGTCTGCTCTCTTCTTGTTCAGTCACTTGTCTTACAGCTTTAATCCTGCAAACTTCAGACAATATGGCCGCCCCCTCCCAGACAAATCGCCTTCCTGCTCCCGAGCAAACGTCATCCTGCATCCAACATGGCCGCCGCTTGCTCGGGATACTTCCCCGTAAGCAGACGGGTGTTTATTGCGCAGTAAATCTGTTGTGGAGACGACACCGGAGACAAAGGCGGCGGATGAATAATTCATGGACTGGGGGGGGGGCTCCACCTAAAATCGTTCCCGCTGCTCCTTCAAACCATTATTTTCTTCTTCTCTTAATGCATCATTAGTTCGCCGCCCCCCCCCCCCCCCCCCGGCGCCGCGTCTCTGACACCAACACACGGCGAGTGCAGGGAGTTTCCCCAGATTGGAGCGCGCGGCCGGCACCGCCGACCGACCAAGAAGAGAGCAAGAAAAAACAAAAAATCCCCGCGGAGCGAACGGAAATCAACCTCATGGAAGGAGGAAAATAAGTCGGATATTTTGAATATTGCTCGCTGTGAGGCGGCACAATATCGCGCTGCCGCCGCCATTGTAGCAAATCGTCAGCTGCAATCAGAAGCCAATTGTTAGTGGACTGTGCGGCGCGCATACTGTGCTCGATGGGCTGATGAGGTATTATGGGCCGAATGCAAAGCGGCTGCCCGGATTACCGCGCCACTCTGATAACTCAACACTAATGGCGACTTGGCTGGGCGTCCCGCGCAGGGGGCACGAGGCTGACTGCACGCATTGTTACCCACATAGACTCCGTGCATTAATCTCTGCGCCGCGACCTCGCTCCATCCCGAGCCGCAGCGTTGTGCCGGAAACACAGAAAGTGCATTATGGGGGATCATCAGCCGAGGTACGACCTGAGCAAAGATGGCGGCTATCCTCACCTGGCCGAGGTACGACCTGAGCAAAGATGGCGGCTATCTCCACCTGGACGAGGTACGACCTGAGCAAAGATGGCAGCTATCTCCACCTGGCCGAGGTACGACCTGAGCAAAGATGGCGGCTATCTCCATCTGGCCGAGGTACGACCTGAGCAAAGATGGCGGCTATCAACAACTGCCAGAGGTACGACCTGAGCAAAGATGGCGGCTATCTCCACCTGGCCGAGGAAACGACCAGAGAAAAAGAGGCGGCAAACCTCCCCTTGGGTGAGGGCGACCTCAAAAAAGGGATGGCGGCTAACCTACCTGGTGGGGGGTACGCCCTGAAAAAAAGGGTTTGGCGGCTAACCTCACCTGGCCGGGTACGATTTTGAGCAAAGATGGGGGCAAAATCTCCCCTTTGGCGAGGTACGACCTGAGAAAAGTTTTGGCAGCTATTCCATCGGGCCGTTTTACACCAAACAAAGATGGCGGCTATCTCCTTTGGGCCCGAGGTACGCCCTGAGCAAAGATGGGGGGCTTTCCTAAAAGCCTGGGGTTTACGACCTGGGGCAAAGATGGCGGCATCTCCCCGGGCCCCGAGGTACGACTGAGCAAAAGATGGCGGCTAACCTCACCTGTCGGGGTCGACCCCCAGAAAAAGAGGGGGCGGCAAAATCACCTGGTCGAGGTACGCCCTTTCAAAGATGGGGGGGCTTTCCCCCCCCCCCGGGGAAGGTAAGCCCTGAGCAAAGATGGCCCTATCTCCATCTGGCCGGGGTAGGGACCTGAGCAAAGATGGGGGGCTATTCCATCTCCGAGGAAACACCTGAGCAAAGAGGGCGGCTTTTCCCCAATCGGGCCCGGGTACGCCCTGAGAAAAGGAGGGGGCGGTATCCTAAAACTCCCTGGGGTTTAGGGAATAAAGCAAAGATGGGGCTATCTCCACCGGGGCCGAGGTACACCGGGAAGCAAAGATGGGGGTTTTAACCCCACCGGGTGGGTGGCCCCTAAAGCAAAAAAGGCGGCAAACCTCACCTGGTCGAGGTACGACTGAGCAAAGATGGGGCAATCTCCCCCTTTGGAGAGGCGCCTTTGAGCAAAGAGGGCCCAGCTTTTCCCCCTTTGGCCGAGGAAACGCCTGACCCAAAGAGGGGCGGGTATTCCACGGGCCCGGGAGGAAACGACCTGAGCAAAGAGGGCCCGGCAAACCTAAACTGCCTGGGGTACGCCCCTAGCAAAGATGGCGGCTATTCCCCGGGCCCGGAGTACGACCGGGAAGCAAAGATGGCGGGAACCTAAAGGGGGTAAAGTGGGGGCCTCAGAAAAGATGGGGGGGCAAAACCTCACCTGGTGAGGTACGACCTGGGGCAAAGATGGGGGGGCAAACCTCACCTGCCCCGGGGTCCCAAAAACCTAGCAAAGATGGCGGTCACCTGGATCTGGCCAGGGTGCGACCTGAGCAAAGATGGCGGCTAACCTCACCTGGTCGAGGTGCGACCTCAGCAAAGATGGCGGCTAACCTCACCTGGTCGAGGTACGACCTGAGCAAAGATGGCGGCTATCCTTACTGGCCGAGGTGTGTCCCGAAGCGTAATATAGAGAGTGTATGCCATTGATGAGCAGTATCACCGCGTCACAGGGTCGTCCTTGCTGACGGCTCCTCTACTTCACTGATCTTCTCTGTTAGATTCTTCCCAGGATTTCTGAAGTCCAACAATTATAAATAGTAGATGGAAAACAATGGAATAAGTCATCATCATCATCATCATCCACAAAGAGGCGAACATTAAAGAGAAATGGGTGCAGATCTGATCCACTAGGCCTCCTGCAACCTGAATTACATCCTGTTTTATCCTCCAGAGCTGCGCTTACTATTCTGCTGGTGCAGTCACTGTACATACATTACTTATCCTGTACTGATCCTGAGTTACATCCTGTATTATCCTCCAGGCTGCGTTTATATTCTGCTGGTGCCGTCATGTACATACATTACTTATCCTGTACTGATCCTGAGTTACATCCTGTATTATCCTCCAGAGCTGCCTCACTATTCTGTGGTTGCAGTCACTTTTACATACATTACTTATCATGTACTGATCCTGCGTTACATCCTGTATTATCCTCCAGAGCTGCACTCATCTTCTGCTGGTGCAGTCACTGTACATACATTACTTATCCTGTACTGATCCTGAGTTACATCCTGTATTATCCTCCAGAGCTGCACTCACTATTCTGCTGGTGCAGTCACTGTACATAATTACTTATCCTGTACTGATCCTGAGTTACATCCTGTATTATCCTCCAGAGCTGCACTCACTATTCTGCTGGTGCAGTCACTGTACATCATTACTTATCCTGTACTGATCCTGAGTTACATCCTGTATTATCCTCCAGAGCGGGCCTCACTATTCTGCTGGTGCAGCCCACTGTCATACATTACTTATCCTGTACTGATCCTGAGTTACATCCTGTATTATCCCCAAAGGAGCGCTCATATTCTGCTGGTGCAGTCACTTTTACAAAACATTACTTTATCCTGTACTGATCCTGATTTTACACCCTGTATTTCCTCCAGAGCGCGCTCACTATTTTGCTGGTGCAGTCACTGTACATACATTACTTATCCTGTACTGATCCTGAGTTACATCCTGTATTATCCTCCAGAGCTGTGCTCACTATTTGCTGGTGCAGTCACTGTACATACATTACATTATCCTGTACTGATCCTGAGTTACACCCTGTATTATCCTCCAGAGCTGCCTCACTATTCTGCTGGTGCAGTCACTGTACATACATTCCCTTATCCTGAAACTGATCCTGAGTTACATCCTTATTACCCTCCAGAGTGCCTCACTATTCGCTGGTGCAGTCACTTTTACTTTACATTTACTTATCCTGTACTGATCCTGAGTACATCCTTATTTTCCTCCAGAGCTGCGCTCACTATTCGCTGGTGCAGTCACTGTACATACATTACTTATCCTGTACTGATCTGAGTTACATCCTGTATTATCCTCCAGAGCTGCGCTCACTATTCTGCGGGTTGCAGTCACTGTACATACATTACTTATCCTGTATGACCCTGAGTTACATCCTGTTTTATCTCCAGAGCTGCGCTCACTATTCTGCTGGTGCAGTCACTGTACATACTTTAAATTACCCTGTATGACCCTGAGTTACATTCTGTATTATCCTTCAGAGCTGCACTCACTATTCTGTGGTGCAGTCACTGTGTACATACATTACTTATCCTGTACTGATCCTGAGTTACACCCTGTTTATCCTCCAGAGCTGCGCTCACTATTCTGCTGGTGCAGTCATGTACATACATTACTTATCTGTACTGATCCTGAGTTACATCCTGTATATCCCCCAGAGCTGCGTCACTATTCTGCTGGTGCAGTCACTGTACATACATTATCCTGTACTGATCCTAAGTTACATCCTGTATTATCCTCCAGAGCTGCACTCACTATTCTGCTGGTGCAGTCACTGTACATACATTATTTATCCTGTACTGTTTCCTGGTTACATCTGTATTATCCTCAGAGCTGCACTCTTATTCTGCTGGTGCAGTCACTGTACATACATTACTTATCTGTACTGATCCTGAGTACATCCTGTATTATCCTCCAGAGCTGCACTCACTATTCTGCTGGTGCAGTCACTGTACATACATTACTTATCCTGTATGATCCTGAGTTACATCCTGTATTTTTCCTCAGAGCTGCCTCACTATTCTGCTGGTGAGTCACTTGTACATACATTACTTATCCTGTACTGATCCTGAGTTACTTTCCTGTATTATCCCCCAGAGCTGCGCTCACTATTCTGCTGGTGCAGTCACTGTACTTTACATTACTTACCCACTGATGAGTTAATCCTGTATATCTCCAGAGCTGCCTCACTATTCTGCTGGTGCAGTCACTGTACATACATTATCCTGTACTGAGCCTAAGTTACATCCTGTATTATCCTCCAGAGCTGCGCTCACTATTCTGCTGGCGTAGTTGCTGGTGATGTAGCAGAGACGTGTTTGTCACTTCCCGTTAGTTTTCTGGCTTCTCTTCTCTGCAGTAATTGATGAAACGCTTGTGTAATTGTGCGCGGCGTGTGCCGGCCGCTCGCCCCGGTGTCGCCCACATCAATTAGGAGAGAGCGGTCACAATGTGACAGGTGCTGCCCGGAGAGCGCAGGAGGCGCGCGATGAGACAATTACTCCCCGCGCTCGGATGCCCGTCTTCATCTGCGCGGCTGATACATTGTTACTGCGGCCGCTAATGACTTACATATTTATTGTGGGTATAGTAGTGCATTGTGCGCTGCGCCACTGCGGAGGGATGTGCCACTGTAGAGGGATGCGCCACTGCGGAGGGAGGTGCTGCTGCGGAGCGATGCGTCACTGCTGAGGGATGCGCCACGGCGGATGGGATGCGCCACGGCGGAGGGAGGCGCCACGGCGGAGGGAGGCGCCACTGAGGAAGGAGGCGCCACTGAGGAGGGAGGCGCCACGGCGGAGGGAGGCACCCCTGAGGAGGGAGGCGCCCCTGCGGAGGGAGGCGCCACTGAGGAGGGAGGCGACACTGAGGAGGGAGGCACCCCTGCGGAGGGAGGCGCCACTGAGGAGGGAGGCGCCACTGAGGAGGGAGGCGCACGAGCGAGGAGGGATGAGGAGACCCACGTGCGGAGGGAGGCACCACTGAGGAGGAGCGCCACGGCGGAGGGAGGCGCCACTGAGGAGGGAGGCGCCACGGCGGAGGGAGGCTCCCCTGAGGAGGGAGGCGCCACGGCGGAGGGAGGCGTCACTGAGGAGGGAGGCGTCACTGAGGAGGGAGGCGCCACTGAGGAGGGAGGCGCCACGGCGGAGGGAGGCGTCACTGTGGAGGGAGGCGTCACTGGGGAGGGGGCGCCACTGAGGGAGGGAGGCAGCACTGGGATGGGAGGCGTCACTGAGGAGGGAGGCGCGCTGAGGAGGGAGGCGCCACTGAGGAGGGAGGCACCACTGCGGAGGGAGGCGCCACTGAGGAGGGAGGCGTCACTGAGGAGGGAGGCGCCACTGAGGAGGGAGGCGTCCGCTGAGGAGGGAGGCGTCACTGAGGAGGGAGGCGTCGCTGCGGAGGGAGGCGCCACTGAGGAGGGAGGCGACGCTGAGGAGGGAGGCGTCGCTGAGGAGGGAGGCGCGCTGAGGAGGGAGGCGTCGTGCGGAGGGAGGCGCACTGAAGGGAGGCGCCGCCTGCGGAGGGAGGCGCACTGAGGAGGGAGGCGTCCCTGAGGAGGGAGGCGCCACTGAGGAGGGAGGCGTCGCTGAGGAGGGAGGCGTCGCTGAGGAGGGAGGCGCCACTGAGGAGGGAGGCGCCGCTGCGGAGTGAGGCGCCACTGAGGAGGGAGGCGTCACTGAGGAGGGAGGCGCCGCTGTGGAGGGAGGCGCCGCTGAGGAGGGAGGCGCCGCTGCGGAGGGAGGCGTCGCTGAGGAGGGAGGCGCCGCTGCGGAGGGAGGCGCCACGCGGCGAATGTGACAGGTTTATACCAAACAGCTCCATCATTAGGAAAACCACAATTGCAGGAGAGCTGTGTACTTACACATAGCCTGGAGCGAGCGGGCGGAGGGGAGGGCGGCGCGCTCCGGGCTCAGCGCATGTGGTTTCCATCGATCATAATAAGAACAGGAACCATTGTAATTAGTGGTTGTGTAATAACAAATCCACCGCGTCCTCTGCAGTCAGGGGCTTGTCTGTTCCTGGGAAAGCTGGGTGATGACCAGTGCAGCTCGCAGGCAGGGGCGAGGAGTCGCTGCATTACATGACACTTCTGCCTGTCAGGCGCCCGGGAAAGCTGGGTGGTGAAAGCTGACTGTTTTCGGGACAGGTTTTGCTTTGGGAGATGTCTGGGTCTGGCCTCTATGGTTGCTGTGTACTAGTGCTGACGCGTTTCACCTATACAGTGCCCCCATAGTGTATGTGAACTACGACTCTATGTGTCCTAGCTGAAGTTACAAGGTGTTGGGGGTCAGAGTCGTGCTCGCACTCACGCACTTCGCACCTCCTTGTACAGTGTGCAGCCCGGTTATGTATGGGGACCCCGCCTCTCGGGGTGATTTATCACAGATCCCTGGGTCTGGCCTCCACGGTTACAGTATATTGGGACTGACGCATTTCACCCATGGTCATACAGCATGCAGCCCCCATTATGTATGTGAACCCCGGCTCTGGGGTCATGTGTCCTGGATGAGGTTAGAAGGTGTCAGTGGTCAGAGGTTTGGGCCTCGGTTACAGTATATTGGGACTGCCGCGTTTTGCCCCTCCTTGTACCGTGTGTGGCCCCCTCTATGTATGTGAACCCCGGCTCTGGGATGACTCTAGAGGTGTCAGTGGTCAGAGGTGTTTGGGTCCAGCCCCCACAGTTACAGTATATTGGGACTGACGCGTTTTGCCTGTGCTTGTGCAGTGTGATGTATGTGAACCCCTTGTATGTGTTGTACATGGATGCTCCCTGCTCCTCACACCCAGGTTAGTGTTACCCAACGCCCCTATTGTGTGTGCAGCTGTTTGGGGCTGTGCCTGCACTTGCACCGTGTCCTCTCCGCTCAGTGTCTGAACCTGCTTCCATTGTTCTCCCCACAGGTGATAACTACCCCGTGCAGTTCATTCCCTCATCGATGGCAGCTGCCGCCGCCTCTGGCCTCAGCCCCTTACAGCTTCAGGTATGTGACAGCCGCAAGGTAGGGGAGGTGCACCCACTGCCTGTGTCAGTGCACACCGCCGCTCTGGAATTCTATTCACAAAAAGTGGTGTCTAATCCTGAGCTGCTGTATCTAATCCTATCATATGTGATACAGTCTGTTGAGAGGTGTATCTGTTCCTATCCTGTGTGATACCGTCTGCTGTATCTAATCCTATCCTGTGTCATACTCTCTGCTGTATCTAATCCTATCCTGTGTGATACTCTCTGCTGTATCTAATCTATCTGTGTGATACTCTCTTCTGTATCTAATTCCTATCCTGTGTGTATCATCTATGTTGTACTCCGTATCATATGTGATACAGTCTGTTGAGAGGTGTATCTGTTCCTATCCTGTGTGATACAGTCTGCTGTATCTAATCCTATCCTGTGTGATACTGTCTGCTGTATCTAATCCTATCCTGTGTGATACTGTCTGCTGTATCTAATCCTATCCTGTGTGATACTCTCTGCTGTATCTAATCCTATCCTGTGTGATACTCTCTGCTGTATCTAATCCTATCCTGTGTGATACTCTCTGCTGTATCCACTGCTCATGACCACTTTCCAGGGCACTGGGGGGCGTCCTATCAATAGCTGAGATACGTCTGAAGGATTTGCCCTGGATCAGAGCCCCCTCGTCTGCCCCCGACACCGCCGTCCACACAGTCACAGAGCTGCTTGTCCTATGCTCCAGTCACACCCAGAGCTGCAGATAGAGAAGCCACAGGCAGCAGAGCTGTGATTACAGCTCCGGATGTGGAGAGGTCATGATGGCCCCGGCGCTCAGTAACTGGTGGGCGATTGCGTCCAGTCCAGATTATTCCAGGGTCAGTAGTGGTGCGACCGCCGGCGCCCGTAGGCTGCGCCCCTGCTCCTGTCCTAGAGTCGCCCGGGGAAGGTTGTGGGGGGTAATAAATCTGCAGCCGCCGCGCATTCCCTCATCCACATAAATCGCGGCGGCCGCTGACATCCGCTTTCCTCAGCGCTTTTATCGCAGCCGCTATGAGTGATGCGCGCGGAGAGAGCGGCGAGCGAGCCGTGGCAATGACTACAATGCTGCGCAGGGTTAATGGCGGCTGAGGGATGGCGCTGTCCGCGCACAGCTGCGGGGCCGTTTCCTGGTGTCAGCACATAGTAATGGATTTGTTTCCTCCATTTATTCTGTTTATGAGCCGCTGACATCTGTTTAGATTGGGAAATATATGAGGCTTAAAAATGACTTTATTGGAGGAAATTAATTTCCTGGGCGCCGCGTCTGTAATGCGCTCGCTGCACGGAGCTGCCACTCTTAATGATGCCGAAATATCAGGGAGGGCGCGGGATTAACTCTGCACGGATCGAGCGCCCGCGGCTCGCAAGGGGTTAACAAAGCGCTGTCATGGCGGCCGCGCCTCCCAAAACCCGCACCCCCGCTATGTACAGGGGTGTCTGTATAATTAGGAGGGGAACACAGGAGGGGGAACCATGTGATCGCTGTCATGGCGGCCACACCTGTGATGTTTGGTAGATGTCAATGTCAGGTGCTCGGGCCATTACTCTGAACAGGGAGTGTAGGGGAGTCCGGGTCACAGATGAGGGTCTGGCTCCGGAGTGTAGGGGAGTCCGGGTCACAGATGAGGGTCTGGCTCCGGAGTGTAGGGGAGTCCGGGTCACAGATGGGGGTCTCGCTCCGGAGTGTAGGGGAGTCCGGGTCACAGATGAGGGTCTGGCTCCGGAGTGTAGGGGAGTCCGGGTCACAGATGAGGGTCTGGCTCCGGAGTGTAGGGGAGTCCGGGTCACAGATGGGGGTCTGGCCCCGGAGTGTAGGGGTCCCGGGGCCAAGTGAGGGGTTCCCCGGAGTGTTTGGGGAGTCCCGGGTCACGATGAGGGTCTGGGTCCGGAGTGTGGGGAGCGGGTCAC
>JAODAL010053989.1:0-24918 GCA_025379985.1 Phyllomedusa bahiana | reverse complement strand
GCGGTTGTGTGGAGCTGACAGCCGGGGGTTATTTTTGGTGCGGGTTTCCCCTCCAGTGGTCTATGCCGTGGCTATATCCCCCACCGAGCTTCTGCCTCCGCAGGGCGACCGCGATGCCCTGCAGTTCGGCACGGGTCCTTTAACCCAGTTCCAGTCGCGTTGCTCTCCGACCACTCGGCCAAATCGTGGGTTTTCCCGCTTTCCCGAGCACAGTCTGCGACTTTAGCTCCCGGGGCGAGCTGTGGGGGCTTGCCGGTTTTTTCGGGCGCAGTCGTTCGACTCTCCCGTTCCTTCCCCACAGCCCTCACGGCTTCCAGTGTGGGTTCTGGTTCCCCCTTTTTTTGTGGGCGCAGCTCTCGGGTTTCTGCGGTTTCAGGTGCTTTTCTCCGGTTGCCTCCTGTCGCACTGGGGTCAATCGTGGGGTCGCAGTTTTCGGTGCCGTGGGGTTCTGAGGGAGAGAGGGGGCTTCTCCCTCGGCCCCAACCCTGCTTTGCCTTCCTCTTCCAGGGCCCTGGAATCCCCCCCCCGTTGTTCTCCCGCCTCCCGTCTACCCAAGGGTTTTAAATGAGGCCTTGCCCCCCTTGGACCACTGAGATTGGTCAGTCGGGGCTCTCTCTGCGCACTTCGATCATGCTAGCTTTGTTCCGTTTTATGCGGCCCTATATGCGAGTTGCCCTGGATGGTTTTGGGATATATTTGAGAGCATTCGGAGCTTTTTTAAAGAGGGGCCCCCAATATCCGTCGCGCCCCCCGGAAGCCCCACTAATTCCATTTTGTCCTTTTTTTTCCTTTTTACTAGATTATATGCCCAGGGTGAGAAACTAAGAAAGGGTGCCCGGGGAGGCCAATTGTTCTGGCATCTGAGGAAAAATTTACTTCATGAAATTTTTTTGTACCTTAAAATTTGAAAATCTCATTGGGGAAAATGCAGCCCAGGGTCCACCTGAATATAGGGAAATCAAAAACATTTCTGGGCTTAAAAAATTTTGATAAAAAAATTTATTTTTTCAAACATCATTTAATTCTAAAATCATAGCATCAAAAAACCCAACGGGCGAAGCATTAACTCTTTACTTAAATCTTATCCCTTTTTGATGTGCGGAAATTTATTGCCCATCAAGGGTGTGCAGTCACACATGGAGGCGAAAACCTTTCCCACCCAAACCGGGAAAAGGGACGCAGTGAGGTTGTGTCTGGATTTTGTATGATATGAAAAACTTTACAGCTTTGAAAAGTTACTTATACTGCCGTAAGATTCCACAAGGGGCGAGAGTGTTTTTACGGGAATGTTTACTGCCAAATTTGGGTTTATAAAAAACAAGTTTTAGGAACTCATTCAGACACTTATGTGTGACTGCACACTTAGTATGGGCAGTAATTACGACGTCTAGAGTATAAAATTTAAGTAAAAAGGTTTTAAAGCTTCAGCCAGTTGGTATCATTTGATGCTTTTATTGAGAATTAACTGTGTTTGAAAACTTTCTACATTTTCGATCAAGTTTATTACGTCCCCGAAACGTTTTTTGATTTATGCAGAGAAGAAGTTTTGGGGATCAAAAGTGCAAATGCTGCAGAGAGATCCCCGAAGAAGCACAATGAGTAGTTACCTGAAAATTTAAACTGAGGGGTCGTTTGAACTTTGCAAAAACATTTTCTGTGGAGGATCAGAAAGGGAGTTTGCGAGAATACGGATTAGGCGAAGGAACCAAGCGTTCTAGGAGTTTAGATATGAAGGCATTAGAGACGGGTCGGGAGTTGGCACGCAGGACAGGTCCAGAGAGGACTTTTTTAGTAAAAAGGGGGTTTTGATGGGGTGTTTAAAGGAGGATGGAAAAATCCCATGGAGGGCCCCTCTTTCCCTTGGGCAAGGGAGGCGGGTTTCCCGGGGGCCCCCCAGGGGACGTGGGCCCCTTCCGGGGAGTTTCCACACTGCCCCGTGAGTGGGGAAAAAAAACGCAGCGTTACTGAGTTTCCTCTGTCTAAAAATGGCTAGTGCTGCGGGCCCCCCTGCACTTTACTCACGGGGAGGCGGCAGTGAAAAAAAGCCAGAAAAAAAGCGCCCTTCCCCATTCACCTGCTCTGGGCCCCTGTGGGTCAGGGGAGCGGGGGAGAGGGCGCACTACGCACGCAGGGGGGTAAACCCTGGGGCTCAAAGCCCGGGAAATCCCCCACGCCCCACCTGCTATGCCCCCTCCTCTGTGTACGCCTCCCCTTTCGGAGCCCCTGCTGTTATCAGCACAAGGCTACAAGGAGATCTTAGAGTCCTGAGCCCCCCCTCCTCCACGGAATGTACAGGTTAAAGTGTGTGTCTGTGTAAGTGTGTGCATATTTGTGTGGATATGTGTATGGATGTATTTTTTTATGTGCCTCTTGGTGTGTAAAATGCACATTTTAGGCACCAAGGGCAACATGTATGTGCAAGGCTGCGCCAGAAGTCTGGTGTCTTTTCAGCCTGACATCTAGCGCAGCCCAGGCGCACTCCAGTACTAGGCACATTACAGCGTGCCCGCAGCACTTTGTAATGCGCCTGAGATGGGGGGTGGGGTATGAAGATACACTTCAGTCCGGCAAATCCAGGCACATTACTGCTGGAACAGGGACAGCACTTTAAAAGTGGTTTACCTGAGCCTGAAGTGTCGCTTTGTAGCTAGAATGCACCTGATTTAGGCCCCGCAATAGAACAGGTTCACCGATTCAGGCGCATTCTACACTATTAATGTGTGCAAAAAAAATGGTGACTGGGCGCCAAAAATCATACATGTTGCCCTAAGGCCTTGTCCCCACGGCACGGGTTTTCACCCGGTTTTTCAGCTGGTTTTCAGTTTTGCAAACCGTCTGCAGACCAAGTGAAAACTTTTTACATGGGCCTATATGGAAAACCCGCGCAGCAGTCCCCACTGCACAGGTTTTCCACTCGGCGGTTTCCAGACCGCTGGCTGTCCAAAAAACATTGAATTTGTTCATTCTTCTGACCAGTTTTCGAACAGAATATGAACATGTCTATGGGAAGGGGGGAGGGCTAATCACGGAGAAAAGGTATCCCCCTGCGGCTGTGTGCACAGCCCGAAAACAGCGCCAATACCGGTCGGATAAACCAACCGGTATTTGTCCTGTGCCGGGGGGGACGGCCCCTAAATGCACATCAACAAAGGCTCCTCCACGCCCCATTGTTGTCAGTTAGAATGTATGCCACAGTTCATATCGTGACCTGTCGAACATATTCCCCTTGAAAACAATGTGACAGTGCGGCGCATGTTATTACAGACACAAACTTCCGATCAGTTTTGTGTAAGAAAAAAAATAGATATAGGTTAGGGTATGTTCACACAACATATTTTGCACGGTGTACTTTGGAGTGTAATTGCACTGGGCCACATGTATGAAAACTGTCTTGGTTTAAGACTTTCTTTGTTTCCCATAGCAACCAATCAGAGCTTATAGCGACCAACCAGAGCTCATAGCAACCAATCAGAGCTCATAGCAACCAGCCAGGTGCGCTCTGATTGGTTGTTATGGGCAACAAACTTTTAGACCTATGCTCTGGTTTCTCTTCAGACCGAACAAACTTTTAGACCTAGATAGTTTTCATACATGTGGCCCTTAGTGCTCTGATATCACAGCATATTCCTTTGCGCTTACTGTGGGAACGTTAAGTTGAATTGGGGGTATTCTGACTCCATATCTGACAGCAAGTGTAGAAATTCATCAGGCCCATGTGGTAATGGAAGTCTGTATTGAACTGTAAAACTTCAGCAATCTTGTCAGACAGTGACAACTCGACTGCTCCGGCATGTATGAAGAACCAACAGGAGTTTTCCAGGCTGAATCTTGTAGTTTACACCAACGTAGTAGGTGAAAAGATGATAACTTTACAGAGTTGGTGCAGAGAATGAGGATACAGTGCTTCAGTGAGACAGAAAGATGGAGAATGCTAGAAGGAGGGAGGAGCTACAAGCCTCAGAGCACACATACAGGAAGATGAGAGGGACAAACTTAAAACAATGCAAAGCAGTAATAGAAATTACTATACTGATTATGAACCATGAAGTCATGGAACATGACAGGGGGCCTGGTTGGAGCATTGTGCAAAGTAAGCGCTGTATAGTGCGTACTTTAAACAGCGTTTAGCAGCGTGTAACTGTGCGCAACACTATACGCTGTGTGAACCCAGCCTACTGTCAATTAATTACATGTTTTCTTAAAAGTACCGCTGTCGGACGGGACCCGGGGCCGGGGAAAGGGAGAGTAACCCCTGTGAGCTCCCAACCACTGCCGGGACTGCCACCCCCCAACCCCGCATTGGAGGAGGGGGAAGGAGAGGGGCGCAAGTCTGGGGGAGCTAAAAACCCCTGGCCAAAAGCTGCGGGGGGGGGCGCGGCCCCCGTAATATTGGGGCCCCGGACAGATTTTTTCCCGGGTCGGGAGAGCTCACATTACAGGGCTGAAAGGGGACACAAGCGAGGGCGGGCCTGCTAAGTGGCCCAAGTCGTGCGGCCAAGGGGGCTGGAATGATCATTAACAGCGGGGGGCCCGGGAAACGGATCCAAACATCCCTGGGGGTATTGCGGGAAAGCGCCCCACCCCTTTAAACAAAAGACGCAGCCTGACAGGGGTCATTGGGCTTGAACCCATGGCCCGTTTTTTCCTCAAGTAAATCAGCCCATTTCAAAAGACCCTTTTAAATCACTGCTATTTTCCCAAACTTTTTTCCACAAGAAAATTTCCCCTCAAATTATTTGCCCAAAGGTCAGGGGGTAACGGAGGGGGTTTTAGTGGATCCCGGGAACCCCGCAGGGGAATGATAGCTAACCACGCCAGGGAACGGAATCTAAGAAACCCCCCGGTTTTCCCCCAGAGCCCGCCGCAAAGCGGGATGGACTTGCTCCCGGTTTTGAGGCTACCAGGTCCCCCCCCCTGACGTGACTTGCCTGCGGCGGCAGCCGGGGTTGCAGCGGGAAACAAAAACGTAATCCAAGAATCTTTGTGGGGGGAAAGGCATAGGTCGGGGGAAAAGGCGGAAAGGGTTCTTTGGTCGAGGAAAAGGCGTTAAAGTCAGGGCAGGCGGCAGAGGTTCGGAGTGGGAAAAAAAAACCGTAGCAAGGTTGGTACCCGGGCCCAAGGCTAATAGACTAAAAAGGAAACCCCTTTCTCCAAGGCAGGGGCAACAAAAAATCCAGGGGGGGAAGTGCTTGGGACTTAAACTTAAATAGAACAGCCCCCGGGGTAATTAGCCAAATTCCCGGGCGCCTGTCCCTTTTAAATTTACTTGAACAAAGCGCGGGCGCGCGCGCTGGGGGGCCGGCGCAGGGCGCCCCCTTCCGGCCCAAACAGGGGACGCGGGGGGGAAAAAAGGAAAGGAAAACGGGGGGGGTAAAGGGGGGAAAGGGGGGACGGATGCGCCACGGCGGAAAGTGGGCCCCGGGGCCCGGAAACCCGTCCCCGCCGGGGCCCTCCCGGGGGGGGAAGGGGGTTGCGACCGGGGCCCCCGGGGACCGGACCGGGGGGCGAACCCTTACGTACCCCCCCCCTTAGACCTCCCCTTTCCTTTTTAAAGGGACCAAAACCTGAGGAGGATTTTTACATTCAGGATGTTGCTTTCCCTGGCTCCCCCGACCTCCCTCGGGGCCGAACCCCTTCCCAAAAATTTTACGGGGAAGAAGCGTTTCCCCTTTCTGCCCCCCTTAATTTTCCAAGATTTTCCTTTTAAACCTAAAAAGATGTCGGCGGATTGGCTCCCGGGGAAGGTTTAAAATTCCAAGAGAAAAAAAGGGTTTCAGAACCAGGGGCCAAAAGGAGGGAGACAGGGAAATGCTTTTTGGATCCGGAGGGGTTTGGAGGAAAGGGGAGCTTGAAGCCCCGGGGGTTCAACTGCCGAAAAAACCTTGAAGGGTCCGGGGAAAGGGAAGGGCCCAATTTGAGATTTGGGAAAACCCCGGGCCCCACTTTAACCTTAGGAGAGCCAAACTTTGCCCCCCTTGGGAGGAATTTTTGGGGGCGGGTCTTCCCTTTATCACCTGAGTCTTCTTTTACGGGCAAAAGGCCCGAAGTAGGGAACGCCCGCGCCCTCCTGCCGATCCCCCTTTAAATATCCCGAACTTGGTCGTTGCCCAGCGGGCCCCTTTCCGAATTAGGGGGAAGGGGGAGGGGGGGGGTGCGGGAATGGCGGCCCCATAGACTACAAAGTTGGAGGGGACCCCGGTCCCTTCCAAAACGCGAGGGTTTGTACGAAAATTTCCCGGGACCCAAAGGGAGTAGCTCGGCCCTTTGCCTGACGTCCAGAAAAAAAAAGGCCCGTAGTATTCCCCCAAAATTTGGGTTTTTCACCCCCCCTCCCCTGCCCATTGGATTAAAGGGTGATATCTGAACAAAAAGGGTCCCATTTGATTTGCGACGGGAGCATATTTGCACGCCAAAATGGGGGAAAAAAAAGGGAAAAACCCGGGGTTTTGGGAGACAATGTGTGAAGGAAAACCCAGTAGTGGGAAAAAAATTGTCGGAAAAAAACTGATTGGCAAATTTGTGGAGAAGGGCGGGCCCCGGGGAGGGTCAAAGGGGGACATCTTTGAGAAACCGGTCGGAAACCCACCCAGATGAAAAATTTTCCCGAGGAGGCCCGGATATCAGTGAGGGAAATCCAGGGCAGGGTGCGTCCAGGGAATTCAGGCACGGGCAGGGATGAGGACCCCCGGGCCGGGCCTTGGCGTGGGACCTTTTTCCGAGCACTTTTTGGATACAGGGGGAGCGTAAAGGGTCCCTTGACACCCTTTGTGCCGGGGTAGGCCCCCAGTATTCCCCGTAAAGATAAAGGGGTGGGATTTCCGTGTTTCCGGGAAATGCCCAGCCAAGGAGGTTTAGGGCCCCATTCCAAACACCTTTTTTCCTGAGTGGGGGGGGCCAAAAGGTCTTCCCCAGTGGGGGGCTTCTGGAGATCTGCGGGAGCCACGGGGAACCCAAACCGTTCGGAAAAATTTTGTTTTGTGACACGGGTTCTTCCCCGGGCCAAACGTAGGCACGGGAGAGGGGTCGGCCCTTGATTTTTTCTAAAGCGGGGTCGGAAATGTATGTGAAAGTCAAAGCGTGGAAAAAAAAGGCCCACCCGGGCTTGGCGAGGATTCAAAACCCCTGGGCCGTCTGTAAATACAGAAAAATTCTTATGGCCCCGAAAAAAAATGTCGAAAAGGATGGCGACCCCCCCAAACCCAAGGATGTCGCCACTCCCCCCGGGGCCTAACTTGTTTGGCCAAGATTCCCGGCCCCCAAGGGCAAATTTTCCGTTCCGCCGGCGAAAAGGCCCTTGGGAAAAACCCCACATTGAAAAAACTTCCCCTTGGGGCCCTTTTCTGTGTGGGGGAAACCCCCCGCCCCCCCACAGAAGAAAGCCCCACCCCCAAAGGGAAAACGGGCTTCTCGGAATCGGGGGCCGGACCAAAAAACAGGTGCAGTGGAGAAGGCAGTTTTAAGAAAACCAACAAACGCCTTCTCAGCCTAGGGGGACCACCTCGGGTTGGGCCGTTCTTCCAAGTGGGGGCCACGATAGGGGGCCAAACCAAGGTGGAGAAGGGGGGTTTTTAAAAAATTTGGGCCCGGGTAAAAAATTCGCGAAGCCGGGAAAAAGGCGCTGGATGGCCCGAAGACCGACGGGGACGGGGGCCATTGCAGTCCCGGGCCGGAAGAGTTTAGGGGGCCCCAATCTTAGGCCCTTGGTGGGGGAAGATATACCCGGGGAAAAGGGGTGGCCTGGTCTGTTTGGAAAAAAACCTTTTTCCCCGGTTTGGGCCCCGTTTCGGGACAATTATGGAAAGACGGCCCCCAAAACCCTGGCGCATTTGGGGGTTGGGTGGTCTGAAATGGGGGGTTTTAAAAAATTAGGATTTATCCAAAACACTAAAAACACGGGTTTGTACAGGAGGATCCCGGAAGAAAATCGCAAAAAATTCTTGAAAAAACCTGCTGGATCTTTTTGCAAAAGCCAAAAAGGGGCATTAGGGAGATATTCAAAATGTCCTTCCCCCGGGTATTAAACGCCCCCGTCTTCCACTCGCCCCCCTCCCGAATTCTGAGGGGGGTTGAAAGGGGGCCCCTCCCCAGGCCCAATTTTGGGAAAAATTTGGGCCCCCTTTGAGGCGGCCCAAAAAAGTTCTGCGATCAGGGGGAAAAGGGGGATAGGGTTTTTTTTCCGGTGTTTTTAAATGAGCCCCCGGTGGGTAAATTTACAGGGACGGGGGGAAAAACCAAATCCTTCTTCTTTTAAAAAAAAAAAAACCCGGCTCCGGCGGGGGCAGGGACTTAGAAAAAACCCTTTCTGCAAGTTCTCTTGAATGTAGGCCAAACACCCCCTGAGTCCCCGGAAACGGGAAAGGGCGGGTGGGACCCCCCCCCGGGGCGGCCCTGGTTCCTGGAAAAGGTAAGGGGGCAGGTCGAAAAGGGGGGAATGTGGGGGGCAGCGTATCGGCCTCCTTCTGGGAGAATACGCCCAAAATTTTCCGGGAAACTCAGCTGGAAAGACCTGGCGGGGAGCTGGCTAGGGGTGCGGAGAAGTGGTAGGCACCGGGCGTGGAACCTCCAACAAGGTTCTGGCTTTCCTGGCCCCCAAAAGAAAGGACCTACCCATTTTCCCCAACCCCAAGCGTGGGGGCGTGACGTTGCAGCCAGGGAACCCAAGGGGGAAATCGCCGAGGAAGCACGGGACAGGCCCGTGGAACCTGATCTTCTTTTTATGAAGAGCCCCCACCCGGAAATTTCATCCCCCGGGTTAATATACGGGAAATGGGATCAGTGGGGGAGCCCCCACAAACCGAGGAAATCAGCAAAGGTTTTTCCAGGGAAAAAAAACAGGCACCGCCCACGGGATCCCAGAGAGGCATGGATAAATTTCCCGGAAAGGACCCCCGGTCCGGGGAAAAAGGCCAGAACCCGGAAACGAAAAACCAGCTTTAAAGTCTTAACCCCCCCCAGGGTCATCAAACGTGGAGGGGAGGAACTGCACCTAAACCCCGCCTCTAAACGGCACCAAAGGGGGAAGAGTTTTTTCCCGGGGACGTTGGGGAAATGAAGCAGCCCCCTTTTTCTTGGCAAAAGTTTCCCCCTTTCCTTTTAAAAGTTGAAACCCTTAATTATTTTTTGCAAATTTGGCAAGGGAATTAGTTCTTCAGGGAGGACGGGAGGTTCTTTTGCTGAAAAAAGGCGCTTTTCCCCCCTCAGGACAACCCTTTTTGAAGAGGGCCCGGCAGGGGGCACATCGTTAAAACGCGAGCCCCAAGCCGGGAAAAGGAAAATTGAACCGCATAGTCCCCACAGGGGACTGGGCCCGCCGAAGGCCCAAGAGGGAAACTCAGAAAGGGGGAAAGCACCCCGCCGGCTCCTCAAAAACGGTGCGGAATTTTCCTGGGGGAAGTTTGAAAGGCCCCGCAGTCACAGGGCCCTTTCCTGTCCCAAAAGGGGGGTTCCCAACCCAAGGGCCTTCCGGAAAGTGGCTCACCCACGAAGGCCTTTTTTTGACCTCCCCGAAGGAAACTGGTCCCCATCACTCCACGTGCATAGAGAAATGCGTAATGAAACCCCGGCAGGCTGGGGGCCCCCGGGAAAAAACCTGGGGGTAGGGGGAGCCAAAGCTTGGGTCCCCCCGGGGGCCCAAAAAGGGGGGAAAAACCCTTCAGGAATGTAAAAATGGACCCCACAGAGGGAGGCGGCTGCGGGTTGCTAAGAGCTAAAAGCATGGGGGGCCCGAGAGCGGGCCCCCAAAATCTGCCCTTGTTGGCGTTTTGGGTTCGTTTCCCGGGAAAACAACCGGCGAAATATTTTAATGTTTGGGGCGGGGGAAAACCTTGGGCGGGGATTTTCATGGTGGTTTTACTGTAACGGCTTGGTAGGGATCCCCCGGACCCCCGCGGGGCGATGATAGAAAAAGGGCCAGGGCCAGGGAAGGGGAATCTAAGTACCCCCCCGGTTTTTTTCACCAGGGGCCCCCGCAAAGGGGTAGGGAAAGGGGCCGCGGTTTTGAGGCTACCGGGATCGTCCCCCCCGACGTGCTTGCCTGGGGCGGACCCGAGGGGGCAGCGGGGTAAAAAAAGAAATCCAAAAAATCGTATTTGGGGGGGGCGGGGCAGTATGGTCAGGGCAGGGGGCCCAATGGTTCGGGTGGGGGACAGGCGTTTTAAGGTCGGGCAGGCGGCAAGGTTGGGGAGAGTCGAGAAACGTAGAAAGGGCCCTGGTACACGGCAAGGCAAATAGATAAACAGGAACGTTTTTCCCCAAAGGGCCCCGGGGAAACAAAGACCAGGGGGGAAATTTTTACGTTGGAAATTTAAAAACTTAAATGGGAGACAGCCCCCCGGTAATTAGCCAATTCCCGGCGCCTGCCCCTTTTAAAATTTTTTACATGAACGAGGCGCGCGCGCGTAGGGGGGCGCGCCGCGCCTCCCCCACCCAGGGGACGCGGAGCGAAGGGGAAAGCGCGGCCCAGGTGGGGAAAGACGGGACGGAGGAAAGCCCGGGGGGGCAGGGGGACCCGCTGCGGCACCCGTCCCCCCCCGGGGGGACCTGCCCGCGGGGGGAAAAACGGGTGCAAACCCGGGGGCCCCCGTGGACCGGACCGGGGGGCCCGAAACCCCTTTAAACAGCGGTTCCGGGATTTGGAAAACCCCCAAACTCAAATTCATTTTTTAAATCCAAAATACTGCCCAACCCCAGGCCCCCCCAAAAATCCAAAAAAAAAAAGGGGGTCTTTTAAAAAAATTCCCCCCTAAAAAATTAACCCCAAATTTCCCTTCTTTGGGTTCACCCTGAAACAGCCTAGAAAACCCTCCCCATTTTCCAAAAGGGACCCCTCATATTTTGAAATTTTAAAATTCCCCAATTAAGGGACACACCCCCCCCCGGGACATTCAAGACCCTGAAAGGGCTCTAAGTGTTCTCTGTCTTTTCTAAAGGGTTCCTAGGGGAAGACAACAAACTTATTAGCAAAAACCCCTCACGGCGCCCCTCCCCACGTGGCTCAGTTCTACAACGCATCACAAATCTCCTAAAAAGCCTATAAAGTAGGGACAAATAAAATAAAACCCTACCCCAAAACTAATAAAACAACAAAGGTAAAATTTCCCACAGCTCAAATTTGGGCCCCAATTTCATCCCCAAAAAATTTCCCAAAACCCCCAGACAAAAATAAAGCGAAAAAAGAAGGAAAACCCCAACCCAGGGCACAAATGTCGACGCCGGGGCACAACGGGCCCCAGTCTTCACCAAAAAAACCTTCATTCAAATTGACCCCCCTTAAACACCAGAAGGTTGGGACCCAAAAGTATAAAACCAATGGAAACAGAGGGTCCCCAGTATCATTTTCCCAAATTTTCGGGTTTAAGAGGTAGATTATAAAAGCATCGTTTAAATGCCGCTTTAAAGCCCAGTTATCGCAACTCCCCAGGTATCTTTTGAGGTGGGGGCCCCCGCAGGGTTTTGGGGAGGAGACCCACAACGGGCGGGGAGGAAGCGTCAGCTTCACACCATAAAAATGGAAACCTGCAAAAAAAAATTGGACGACCTAGAAAAAACCGGGACGAGGAGGGGAAAAAATTTTTAAAGGGTTTTATGGGCACTTCAGAGGCATTACAGCAGTTTGCATTTAGCCTCCTTTTTGAAAAATGATTTTAGCCAAGCTTTTGGGTCTGGAACACCGGGGAACCCGCTGAAAAAATAGGGGATGGTTCACCACAGGGGGTGCATACTGAAAAAAAAGAGGCAGACCCAGCCCTGTTATAGCGAAGTTTCAGAACGGGGCGTTAAAAGGAAGGATTCTTTAAACTTACGGGACAACCCAAAGGGAGCCCCGAGTGGGGGAAGACCAGAATCCTAAAAAATTTCAGGACTTCTCTTTTCAGGTCACCAAAAAAAGAACGGAAATTTCACCTGGGTCTGCAAACACCTCCTTGATATTTGGGGTGGGGGGTTTCCAGTTGCGGGAAACCCGAAAGCTCCGAGTTATTGAAAACGGTCAAGTTTCCATTTTCGAGAAGCCGGAAGAGGCGACCAGGAGGTTTTTACCACATGCTCCTGACTAAGGTTTGCTGATCGCTCTAATCTCTGACAGGGGGAACCCTGTATGGGATCAGGGACTGGGGGTAATGAAAGAGACAATGCGGGACTTGTTTCTCTAACTGGGCCTACGGGTCCGTGCTTTCTCCGGTCCCTGATAAAGAGATGGCTGTTGTCATGGGAATACACCAGAAAGTTGCAATCATGGAGGGGTGGTTAAGTGGTTTGGGTCTCGGAAGGTTGGGGTAAGAATTTTCCTCCTCTCTTTTCACCCCTCTCTTCTTCCCTGCCTCCAACATCCAATAGATAGCGGAGCTCTGGATTACACGTATAAGAAAATTTTACTGGTTACGGGGTGTGTTCCCTGAGTTTGTGTCTTTCGACACGACTCCCAATGGACACTTGGGTCCAAAAGTTAGGCCAGTTATCGGCCAAAAGTTTTCACTGTTTTTCTGGTTAATGTTCTTAAATGCTATAGTATGTAAATCAGAATGTCATTATCTCGGTTCCCACGAAGTGTATTTGATTCTGCAAAACTTTGGGATTGGGGTGACACTCCTCCCCCCGGTGTACGTTGAGTATAGAGGTGCTCGCTGGGACGCCTCTCACACTCTCATTAAAGCAAGGTTTTCATTATACACATCACAGTGGCGGGATACGGGATAAGTGTGCTAACAGGAGAGGGAGTAGACCGCTCACCGTCCCCACAGCTAAAATTAGTGTCCTGGAATGTGGCGGGTTTAAATGTCCCAGAGAAGAGAAGAAAAATCCTGACTCATATGAAGCGTCTAAAAGCAGACGTGTTCTTCCTACAGGAAACACATTGGCAGAAGGATAAATTCTTCCCGATAAGAGCCCCATGGTTAGACCCGCCGGTCTTGGCTAACTATATATCGAAGTCCAGAGGAGTAGCGATTTACTTTAGAAAAGGGTTGGTTCAGTCTATTGATGAACAATATGTAGATCCAGAGGGTAGGTTTATATATATGAAGGTTAAAATAGCAGACAATAACTATATGTTACTAAATGTGTATGCCCCATGCGTAGGAAATAGAGAATTCTTTACTGATATTGTTACTTTTCTCCACACTCATTTTCTAATCTCATTTTAATGGGGGATTTCAATGCAGTGCCCAATCCTCAGCTGGATAGATCTCAGAGTTCACCCACGGGCCTGGGGGACAATATCACTCTAGGTAACTTAATGACCCAACTGGATGTTTTTGATTATTGGAGAGCGGTAAACCCAACATCGAGATCCTACACTTTCTATTCGCCTGTACACGGTTCGTTCTCCCGCATAGATTTGGCGTTGCTGTCATCTTCCCTATATCATGCCAGTCAGGAGGCCGACATACTCCCTATCGTGATCTCTGATCACGCTCCCATAACAGTTTCGCTGGGGGGTGCATCTTTCCTTCCCAGGTCAACTGGGTGGAGATTCAGGGGGTATCTGGGTCAATCGGACGATTTTAAAGAATTTCTTCGGGTGCATTGGCTGCAGTTTCTGAGAGATAACGCGGAACACGCACAAAACACACCTCTGCTGTGGCTAACAGCGAAGGCTGTCATGCGGGGCCACATTATAAGCTATGTGAGCATGAGACGCAAGGCCCAAAACAAAAAATTTCAGGAACTGCACTCAAACCTCCGCCACCTCCAAAATACATTCTCCTTAGACCCCTCCATAGACAATAGATTTAGGTTCTTAGAGGCGCAACATATGTTCCTTCAGGGTGAAGCCAAAACCCACATAAGGATACAGCAAAACAAATTCTAAAGGTGGGTAACAGAATGGGATCGCTCTTGGCTAACACTACAAAAGCGTGGCAGGAAGGCCACCATAGCGGAATAAAACCTCCCTTTCAGGCAAAATTCTTACAAAAAATATAAAAAATTTTTCCTTTTCAAGAAATAGAAACTGTAATTCCTAGATTCTATGATCTGTCTGTACCGCGCTGATCCGTACGACCACCCAAGAAGGCGACATCCTTTGCTAGAATCATTGAATATGGCCGGGTTATCATGAGGACAGAGGGTCAGCTGAAGCCGAAATAACAGTAATGAAGAGGTCCGTATGGTGATTGCGGGAGTTGGCGAAATGGAAATCTCCAGGTCCAGGACGGGTACTCATCTGAGTTTTTCAAACCCATAGCCGCAAGATTATTGACCCCCTTCTTGCAAAATTATAACAATTCTATACTGAGTATCAGCAGAGTGGAATCTTTTTCACGGCTCCCAAACCATTTACTTCCCAAAAACCCGGGAGAGACCGACTCTGCTGGCCTTCATATAGGACCATATCTCTGATAATCAGGATTACAAATTTCTGGGGGGGACCCAAAAAATTAAAAAAGAAAAAAAACAATTTTGGCCATTAGATTACAAAATGTCCTCTTGGCCCCAGAATTATTCATCTGTACGCCAAAACGGATTCATTGTCCAACAGGCACTCCACGAAAAACGTGTGGCGAACAGCAATTGGGCCGCTATAACACGAGTTCGGGGAAGACGGTTCATCCATGTCTATGCTTCTTAGCTTAAGATGCGAAAAAGGCATTCGACAAATGTCCTGGCTTTTCTAAAACGCTATGTCGGACACGGCAGAGGGCTTCGGGGAATCTGTTCGCCAATTTCAGTGGACCGCCTGCAGTCACAATCGACCACTTCCCCTTACTTATTAACAAGAAAATCTTCTCCTATAATAGGACCTCTTCAGGAGCCAAACAGGGATCGTGTCCCTTGTCACCTTTATTTTTCACCTATCCATCGGGGGGGCCCTGTGCATCATATTGCCAATCTCCGGCTTTACCTGAGGTATTTCCTTCCCTCAACGGTAAATAAGGTTACGGCATATGAGGCTGATGATAGCCGACCGAAACAGAGGTGGCCTCGATAATTGTGGATTGTGTTAGAAAAGGGTGCCTGTCGGGTTTACTCACAATAAATGTTGATAAGTGTGAAGGTAAGCTCTTGCCGAGGACCAGCAATTCCCACATGTTTACTCACACGATTCGTTTCGTGTAAAATGAAATCAAATATTTAGGGGTATGGCTCACCAAGAACCCAGATAACTTGTATAGAATCGAACATGGAAGTCATATCTGAGCAAGCTCTCAGACACCATGAAAATTGGTCGAAACTTCCATTTATCTTTTTCGGGGGAGGGTGTAATACTTCATTTAAAATGGTAGAGTCCCCGTCTACTTTTATATCTTTCTATGCTTCCTATATACCTTCGTTCCGCGTGTGGAAAAAACTCATAAAATGACAGTACAGGGCATTTTATATAGGGACATTACAACGCAAACTCAACGGGGGTTTGGGATTCCCCAATATACGGCCTAATTATAATTATCTTGCCGCCTTGGATCGGATCTTGACTGATTGGGCACAGTCCACAAAGTTGTTTTTACGGTTAGTGTGTTAGCATCAGTGGCATCTTCCCCATATATCTCTCCTTAATTTTGTACACTCTGCATTTTGGCAGGTTCGCGGTTCCGATCCTTATGGTTGATGCCAGGTTTGGCGCGGCATGGCGGGAAATTAGGCGAACAACACTTAAACCAGATTATTCTCCACACAATAAATTTACTGTCAAATCCAGACTTTCAAGGGGGTAAGCCACACACTATTTTCCAGAATTTGGTATGATTGGGGTACAACAGCTCGAAACATTTATACACCCAGACACTAAAGTACCTTACTCTCATTCCGGAACTGCAAGCAAAAGATACTTACTTCCTTCAGTTCCTCTTTAAATTACCTAAAGGCGGTGAGCTACATCACTAAATTGACACAAACACTTGGTACTGCAGATTGGAAACACGATTTTTGTCGGACGCTTCTGTATCCGCACTCGAGAAAGACGCACCTATCGACCATATATCAATATCTCCTTGATGGGATGTTGACTGTGGATACGGTCGGGCTTAGCTCTGAAAAAAGTGGCAGATAGGATCGCCTCTATGATCCCCTGGTCATATCAACCAGCGTTACAAGACGCGACTAATACTTACCAGCTGCTAGATATCAGGAAATGTTTATCTAAAATAACGCACAATGCCTACCTTACTCCTTTAAGGGGAAAACCGCAGAGTATGGGGAGATCCAACCGATGTTTCAAGTGTGATGCAGACGCAGTCTGACCTATATCCATTGTTTACTTATGGGACTTGTCGGAACTCAAAGGTTTCTGGGAACAGGTGATCAACTTATGAAAAAGCATTTAGATCTCGCCTTTACACCGGACTCTTAATGGCAATCCTTTGGGTATATAGATAGGGAAACGCAAATGATGTAGTATGATAAAAAGATTATTGCATGTAGTAGCAGCGGCCTGCCCGTAAGGCGATTCTGCAAGTCTGGCTGCGGCAAGCGTTCCGACGTTTAAATTGTTTGGGAAAAATTTAATTATTTTGATTGCACATGGACTGGGTGGAGAACAACTCTGCACCAAGGAGGTCAGGGTGAAGATACTTTTTTCTCCCTGTGGGGAACATTTATAAAAACCCATTGCCGGCTAGGGAAACTTAGACAGAGAGTGAGGACATGTTTTGCCACAACCTCGTAGGTACATGGTAAGACAGACTGGCAGGAGAAAGCCAGTGCTGGCATCATGTCACAGGCCGGAATCGAGGAGTTGCACAATAAGCACTTAGACATACCTACGCTAGGCCTATCAGTATTTTTAGAAACTGGGCTTATCAATCAGCCACTAAACGAGTCGACTTCTCAAGCCTTACATCTATCAGAGGGGGAGGAGGTCGCTCATAAATGAGCTTCATAATCATTGGAAAGAGATGTTTATGCCATTCGATAAGAATTGACTTAAGTTAAATAGTGTGTGTAAGTTGTGATTACTTGTTCTTTGGTTAAGATACTCATAATAACCGCTACATATAAGGTTAGTTATATGTTTTGTTTAACCACTTCCCGACATTTGGGAGTATGCATACGCCCTAGACGGGAAGTGACTCTCCCGCAATATGGACGTATGGCATACGCCCTGGCGAATCACCGGGCTTGGGATGCGAGCACGCGCGATCGCGGCATGGAACAGCGGTAACTATACCGTGGCTTCATGCCCCTATCACCCCCGGCTGGAGTGAGCTCCGGCCCGCTGGCCGTGAAAAACGCATCATTACCGCAGCCTGTCATGGCCGCGAAATGAAGCCACCAGGCAGCAGAAGTGGAAGATCCCTCTGGCCTACGATCGGCGACGGCAGCGGCATCAGATGGCCGCTCGCCCGTCTACTTCCGACACCGGATATGCTGTCTGAATGCATCGGGTAGTATGGTGACGGTCACCATGCCCACAATGCATTGTGGGGCCTTGGTGTCACTAGTTGCCATCATGGCGACCTATGCACAGCCAGTAACGCCTTGTGGTTTGTGCACAGATCGCTCTTCAAACAGCAAATCTTAATGATTGCTTTTCCCCAGTGGGGATTTGCAGTTACAAATCCTCACTGGGGAAATTATAAAAATTGTGAAAAAAAGTAAAAAAAAAAGTAAAACACAAACAAAAAAAAAATTAAAACACCATTCACTGCCCTTTTCCCCTTTACAAAACGGCAAATCGACCCAACAAAAGATCAAAAATAAATTAAAGTACCCATACTTTGGTATCGCGCCGTGCGTAACAAACTCCACCCTAAAATCTTTCACATTAATTTTAAGCCCGTCTGTGGGTGAACGCCCGTTAAAAAACAAAAACAAAAAACAGTACAGAATTGCGATTTTTTGTGCATCATGCAGACCATTAAATGGAATAATAAGCAGATCAAAACTCTAGTAACGCCAAAGTTGTACATTTAAAAAACTGTACAGTTCATCCCGCAAAAAAAAAGTCCTTATACAACTCTGTATACGGAAAATAAAAATGTATAGCTTCAGCAGATAGCGATGCTTATTATTGTTTTACCAATGAAACACTTTTTTTTTTTTTTAAAAGTGCGTTCAACATAAAAGAAACTATTATAAATAGGGTATCGCCCATTAATCGTAGCGAACCAAAGAGTAAAAGCTAACTTATACGAATACTGCAGGTGAGCCCTGTTAAAATTAAAAATATAAAACACTACTAGGATTGCAGTTATTTTCTTCACCCTGCCTTCCCAAAAAAGGATTTAAAACTGATCAAAAAGTCTGGTCCCCCCAAAAATGATATCCAATAAAAACGGTCAAACTCATCCCGCCAAAAAAAACAGCCCCTACACCGCTCCGTACACCGAAAAAAATAAAAGTTTGGCTCCTCAGACTATGGGCGTGCCAAAAAAAACGTGTTTTCCTTTTTGATAAAAGTCGTTTTTATTTGTGTTAAAAGCCAGTAAAACATAAAAAAAAATATCAAAATTGGGCTATCGCTGTAATCGTATCGACCTGCTGAGTAATAGTAGCATGTCTGCTATACTGCCATGGTGGACCGTGTTAAAACTAAAAATAAAAAACACTACCAGGAATGCTGTATTTTGTTCAATTGCCTCACAAAACCCGTTAATAAAAAGTGATCAAAGCTGGCGAATGCCACTCCCATAATGGTACTAATTAAAAACGTCAACTATCCGCCACATACAAACAAGCCCATAATTCAGCTCGTATACAGAAAACTTGAAAACGTTCTGGCCTATCTAGGACACAGGGACACCATAAAACGCAATTTTTTATAGACCTATTTCTATTGTGTAAAAGTAATAAACTAAAAAAAACTATATAAAATCTATATCATGCAATTGTACTGACCCCCCATAGTAAAGATTCATATCCATTTATAAACTGCCACGGCGAAATAACGTTGTAAAAAAAAAAAAAAAAAAAAAATTGAAGCCAAAAACACAATGGCGAACTGCGTTTTCCCCTCATTTTCATAGCCCTCAATTGACAAATAAAATTTGGAAAGCACCTGTGCACCCAAAAATGCACAATAACCCCTAGATGAGATCTATGAGGCGTGTGGATCAAAAATGGGGTGACTTCTGGAAGGTAAGGGTTTCACAGTCTTCTTTTTTTTGGTATTTTGGGGGCTTTGTAAATGCGACATGGCCCCCACCAAAATCTGTGCGTTCCAATAATCCAAGTAACACTCCCTCCCTTATACGCCCTGCCATCCGCGCCTAACAGCAGTTTACACCACATGTAGGGTATTGCATGAACTTGGAAGAATTGCAGTTAACAAGGTTTTGGGTGTTTTTTTACCAAGGTGCCTTGTAAAAATTATATAATTTTCAGCTAAATTGTAGGATTATTGGAAAAAAAATGTTTTTTAAAATTTTCACATCCTAACGCTAAAAATTTTTGTGCCACACCGTGGGTGTCGTATGCTCACTACACCCCTGGACATAATTCCTTAAGGGGTTGTAGTTTCCAATTTGGGGATATTTTGTAGGGAGTGAAGTTTATTAATTTTTAGCACCTATAGGGTGTCCGCAAAAATGAAACAGGCCCTAAATAAATCGTAATAACAATGAGACCCAAGAGTCCAGTAGGTGCTCCTATATTATGGGGGCTTGTGGTTGAGCCAAATAATGCACAAGGGCCAATATGGGATATCTCTGGACAAACGGCAGAATCTGGGGAATCAATATTAAGTTGCATTTACCTAGTCAATTTACGTATTCTTGTGAATAATGCTTAAAAAGTGAAAATCTGCAAAAAAAGTATCATTTTGGAAACTTCACTTCACTTTGCTTTAAATCCTGTGACAAACCCTATGGGTTTAATAAACTTTCCATAAATGCAGTTTTGAATTACTTTATGGGTGTAGTTTCTTAGCATGAGGTCATTTATGGGGGTATCTAACATAAGGTCAAATCAAGTCCACGTTAGAATGGATACTGGCCTAAAAAATGTGTCTTGCAATTTTGTTGAAAATCTTGAAAAATTATAACTAAATTCTAAGCCCCTAATGTCGTAAAAAAAAAAAAAAAGACATTTTAAAAAATTAGGCCAAACTACAGCAGACATATGGTTAGATGCTAGTTATAACACTATTTGAGTTGGAATAACTATCTGTCTTACATGCAGAAAATTTTTGAAGTTTAATGGTAAATTTTTAAATTTTCAAGCGTTTTGTTGATATGTTTTCACAAATTAAACAAAGAATTTTTTGGACCAAAATTTCTTACTATCTTAAGTATATGTGTCACGAGAAAGAAAACAATCTCTGAATCAAATGGATAGGTTAAAGTGTCAAAAGTTAAAATTCTTCTCATAAAGTGACACATGACACGATTTCAAAAATGCGTGGCTCTGTCCAGAAGAGTCCAAAACTCGGCTCCAGGCCGGTAAAGGGGTTAAAGGGGAAAAGGGAATAAAAAAAAAGGGGAAGGAAAAAAAAAAATGTTCCATTCAACTAACTCAACCGTTTGTACAACTGTACTTTGAGATACTATTGTGCTAGTAGTCTGTTTACTGTATTTTACCTATATGTTTGTATGTGGAATTTTTTTGGGGGAAGGCGTTTATAGGAATACAAGTTTAAAAAAAAATAAAAAAAAATAAACATACAGATTTTAGCACTAAAATTCGTAAAAAGCATATTTTTGCCAAACAAAAGCAAAGATAATTTATATTAGCGTCAAAATTCATAAAAAAAAGCGTATTTTGGTTCAAAAACCCGTAAAAAAAAATTATTTTTAGCAACAAAATACATAAAAAAAAATTTTTAGCACCAATATAGAAAGATAACTTTAGAAGAAGGCAAATCGTTAAAAAAGTATTTTAGCGGCAAAATCCGTAAAAAAATTTTTTTTGCGCAAAAAAGACGTATTTTTAGCGACAAAGCGGATCGAAAACTTTAATAGCGCCAAAATCCGTTACAAAAACCATATTTTCAGTGACAAAATCCATAAAAAAAGTATTTTAGCACCAAAACCATTACAAAAAGTATTTTTTAAGCTCCAAAAATACGTAAATAAAACCTTATTTTTTAGAAACCAAATGGAAGTTAAACTTTAGAGAGCTAAAATCCGTTGAAAAAACTTATTTCTTAGCCGTCATGAGCGGAGATAACTTTATTAGCGCCAGAATAAGTTAAGAACAAGGATTTTAGTGCTATAAATTCGTAACAAAACAGGATTATGCGCCAATAATCCGTATAAAAAATGTTATTTTTAGACGTCAGAAGCGAGGAGAACTTTATTAGCACCAAAATATGTTAAGAAAAGGATTTTAGTGCCAAAATTTGTAAAAAAAAAACAAAACGTATTTTTAGCTAAAAATTAATTCCGCGAAAATAGTTAGCGACCAAAGCATGATCATTTTATTACGAACGGTACAAACAAGGACACATCGGACACTTGTATGCAAATTTGATAAGGTATAACCTTTATTAATACCCACTATAAGTGGGGACTTGGGTCTCCCTGGGTGGGTATATTTACATTGAAATGCGGCAAAAAAAAGCATACGCAAAACGCGCCAAATGACGTCCGGCGCTTTGCATAGACTCTGTAGTAAATTTTCTGCACTGCTCTCGGCGTTTGTTAGAACATATTGCCCAAAAGACCAGCGTAAAAAAGAACAGAAACCAAGAAGCTTCAGTGTAGACAGCAGGAGGGTTTTACAATCGAGTCTACTGGGAGATGTTTTCAGTCGTTTTTTACTGTGTAGTGTAGACAGAAGCCTTAGGGAAACAGTTTGTGACAGTTTACCTGTTGCTTCAGCCTCCTCCTACATAGCTCAACAGCATACTGTAACTGCTGTGCTGTGCTCACGAGATGAGAACTTACAGGCTCCCCCTTCAATGTGGACTCTACCAGCTCAGAACATACAAATGGTATCCATCAAGTGTCATGTGCTGACTTGGCCCGACCAGAGCTGTTTTAAAGGGCAGCGCTTTTTAATTAAATGAATTACAGGTCTTTTTTTTGTTTTTGGGGAATGCTTTGGTTTTCCTAATGAAGCTTATTTGAGACAAGTGTTTGTTTTTTAGTCTTCTGTTACTTCATGAGGTTTGTAGAGAGGTGTTAAGGTACTCTTTAAGTCTCTGAATGATAAGTGTGCGATTTTTCCACTAAAGTCTTATATTGTGTGCTTTGAGATTATGTATTCGTTAGATTTATTTGGTGTGTCACCAAGATGGCTTTGCATCTCTCCTGAAGCCATTGCTCCTCGGTCTAATGTATGCAGTTTTTTATTTCAGTATCTTGTCACAGCTTTACAAAGTGTTTTCTAATGTATGCACTATAGTTACTGTACTGACACAGATAGTTGGTGACTTATTAATCAGATAAAATTCAATATAATTTTGAGCTAAAAATGATAGGAGCCAACGCCACACATGTCCTATCTCCAGCTCTGCTAAGCCACGCCCCTGACTTCTACTTTTAAATTGTCTTTAAATTCCTTGTTACAGTAAGGATTAGGTTTGGGGATTTTTGCTAAATGCAAATTCAGTTACTTAAATCTGGACTATTCTTAAAGATGTTTTTATCCATTGTTAAAGAGAACTTGCGATGTTCTTTAGTGGCTATTCACATGGCATTTTTGGATCCGTGTTGGATCCGAAAACCGCATCCAAAAACGCTGCGGCGATCGGATCCTAAACAGATCCAACACGCAGCTGCGTGTTTGGATACGTGTTGGATGCAGCAGGATTGACCCTGTAGTAACCCAACCAAATAGAGCTCCTGTGCTTCTTTCAGACCAAGAATTGACATGTCAATTCTTGGGCACGATCTGAAGTATGGATCCGAAAGACCCAATGAGACACACGGCGATCACCTCATTGAATGCCGATGCGTGATTCGTATTAAAAGCAATGTAAATCACATTGCTATTTATCAGAAACGTGTTTGGGATCCAACAGATGGATCCAAACATGTATCTAAAAGCGTATGTTCGCAAGGACTCAACACACTGTGTGAACATACCCTTATTCTGCCCTCAATGCCAGAGATGAGTCCATGGTATTAATGGGCAGCTGCTTGTCCTGACCACCTGCCACTAACTGACAGTTTTCTGAATAGGCATAAACTGTCAATCAGTGGCAGGTGGGCTGCTGCTCATGAATATACTGGACACATCTACTGGCTGGGGGGTGCAGAGATAAGAACTAAAGTTCTTTCAAATGCTGTTACTTAATGACATCAAGGACACGTGGCCTCTAAGTAGAGGATCTGTCACTACCTTTTGCTGCACTCAGTAAGGGCAGCATGAGGAACATATTTACATATAATTACATAGTTTGTAAGGCTGATAAAAGACAGATGTCCATTCAGTTCAGCCTACTACCTACTATTCTATGGTGTTGATCCAGAGGAAGGCAAAACCCACAATGGGTTAGAAGCTAATAGTCCTCATTTCAGGGGAAAATTCCTTCCTGCCTCCATCAGGCAATCAGAATAAATCCCTGTATCAATGACCCTTTTCCAGAATTCAAGTCATTATAAGTTGCCTTACTATTGCCCCTTTTTAAACCCATCTAATAAGTTTACTGGGTCAACTTCCTCTGGAAGAGAGTTTCAAGGTCTCACTACTTTTAAAGTTAATAATCCCTTTCTGTGTTTGTGTAGAAAACTTCTTTCTTCTGGACCAGGGGTGTCAAACTAATTTTCACCGGGGGCCACATCAGCCTTAAAGGGCCAGCTTAATTTTAGAACTGTGTAAATGTAACTTCTCCTTAACAGTTAAGGAGCTATTAAGGAGAGTTATTTTTGACGTATTGCTGTTGCAAATCTCTTTGAGGGAAACCAGGAAGAACATATAAGCAGAATAACCCCTGACATCCTGGGAGTCACAGGTGACGTCAGTACCCCAGTATGTAAGTATATTGGCCCGCTGTAGGTAGGTAAAGTAGCCCCCGGTCGATAGATAGGTAAGTATACAGCTGTGTGTAGATACAGCTCCTTGTAGGTAGCTATACTGCCCACCAAAAGTATATAGCCCCTCGGTACTAACGTCCCCTTGGGTATTTTGGGCCCTGTAGATAATTATACAGCCCCTTGTAGGTAGATATGCCCCCCTATAGGTAGCTATACAGCTCCCTCTAGGTATATGTGCCCCCTGTAGCTAGCTCTACAGCCCTTTGTAGGTATATATGCTCCCTGTAGGTAGCTATACAGCCCCCTGAGGTTTTTTTTTTCCTCCTGTATGTTATATGCCCCTGTAGGTTTATAAACCCTGTGGGGAAGCCCGTAGGTATATATGCCTTCTGTAGGTAGATGCTGGTCCCTCTGGCTTAGAAACAAAAAAAGGATACTCTGAGGAGGAGCTGGGTTCAGGCCCCGGGCTTTCGACCTAGGAGATGCAGCACCACAGGATGCATGAGAACATTGCTGTATCACGCCTCCTGCTTTACTTACTACTGAAAAGATGCGGCGGGTCTGGGCCTGCGCTCTGGCAGTGGCGAGTGCCCCCGGGCCGGGGGTAAACAAGGGGGGGGGGGGATTCGGCCCGCAGGCCCCGGTTTTGATCCTGCTCTAAAGCTAGAGGATGTCCCCTTGTTCTAGATCCAGTCCTGGGTATAAATAGATCATGAAAAAGATCTTCATGTTGAACTCTAAGATACAGTATCTCACAAAAGTGATTACACCCCTCATATTTTTGTAAATATTTTGTTATATTTATTTCATGGGACAACACTGAAGATATGACACTTTGATACAATGTAAAGTAGTTAGTGTACAGCTTGTATTAAAGTGTGAATTTGCGCTCTCAAAATAACTCAGCACAATCATAAGTCCAAAAAACCCCTGGAACAACGTGATACATGTTAAGAGAAAATTGACAAATTGTGACAAAAAGTCAATATTTTGTTTTGGCTACCATTATTTTCCCAACTGCCTTAACTCCTTGGGCATGGCGTTCCTAAGTTCACAGGTTGCCCCAGGAATCCTCTCCACTATCCAAACCATAAAACCCCTTTTTACCCTTATAATACATTACAGC
>JAODAL010053988.1:0-24918 GCA_025379985.1 Phyllomedusa bahiana | reverse complement strand
GGGATGGGGGTCCAGACACCCCGGGAAGTGTTTTCTTTCCTTTCCCTGGATGTTGGTAGAGACAGCGCGGCATGATCATCACAGCTGGTGCCGAGAGCAGGCAGAAGAAGCTCCTTTCTTCTGTCTGCAACTTAGCTCTATCGATCTTAATAGATGGCCGCAGCTAAGGGGCTAATCAACCACGGCCAGAGCGCACTCCGGCTGTGGGTTATGCAACATGATGCCAGTGGTAATATACCGCTGGTCCCATGTCACGATCGTGTGGGGGCTCACTTGTATCCGTACGATCTCCAGGACGTACCGGTACGCCCATTTGCGGCAACTCACCTCCCAATAGGACGTATGGGTACGTCCTGTGTTGGGAAGGGATTAAAGGGATGTTCTGGGAGCCATAAATGCTCATTTGTCTGTCGGGAAATGATTAAAAATAGAAGATAAGACTCTTACTTACCTCCCAGATGCTCCCGTTCACTGCCTGCTGCCGGTCAGTTCATCCAGGATGTAATCGGTGAATGCTCAAAGTTCATTTGACAGGTGCAGCCAAGTACAGACCACAATGTCACCTGCAGGTGAGCTCTGTAGCCTGTAATTGACTGCAGCTGTCACGTGAATGACAACCATTCAATGCTACAGTCGGGATGAACAAATCGCTCGGGAGTGAAAGGGAGCATCCGAGAGGTAAGTATGAGACTTATCATCTATTTTTAATCATGTCCCGACAGACAAACAAACATTGATCAGTCTTGGAAAACACCCTTTTAAAGAAAAAGGGACACACCACTGGAAACAGCATGACTGTCACTAGCTCACACTATCATTACTAAGTGCAGCATAATTTAAATGACCGGTTCCCTTTAACAATCAACAAAGCACCACATGGAAAAGCATTTACATGAGGCTCTTAACTGCATTGTAACGGCTCTGTGGGCGTCCATCTTATGCAACATCTGACTCTTCCCTTACTCTGGATTGTTGCTTCTAGGAAGTGAGTCTATACCTAAAACTAAAATTGGACCTTAATATTACTTGGGTGTTGCTGCTCCTGTTTACTACAAGTAATAAAAAGGGCCTTTTAAGATCTGTTTCACGTCACCTCCTAGACATTTTCAGCTAAGCTATTTGTAGCCTTTGATTTTAATAAGATGTGACAAGCATTCATCCACAATAAATCTGGTCCTGACGTGACCCCATAATAAACGAAAAAAAATTCATGCAAATTTTAGCATAGTTTTAAGCATCATTTAAAGTAACTTCAAAGTCAATAATACTTTGGCATACAAGCCATGTAGGAATTTACAGCTTTATAATTTAGACAGTTCTCACAGTTACATTTTGATTTTAAGCACCAGATCTTCTGTTGTTTTAATGTTTTAACGATTAAAGGGGTTCTCTCACTACAATGATTAGCTTTCAACTTTTAGGGACAGATAAATGAAGACTTTTTCCAAATACATTAGTATTTGATTTTACCTTAGTCAAGAGATAAGAGAGATCTTATCTTCTTTTAGTGCACATAGATTTCTCTGGTTATGTCCATAATCTCCCTTCAGGATTAGACAGAGCAGGGAGTGACATCATCATGGATGGAGCTCAATCCAGAGTAGACTCAGACTAATGGGCCACATCTATGAAAACTGTCTAGGTATAAAACTCACTTTCTTGCCCATAGCAACCAATCAGAGCGCCCCTCTCATTTTTCCAGAGCTCTATTGAAATGAAAGGGGCGCTCTGATTGGTTGCTATGGGCAACAAAGTGAATTTTAGACCTAGACAGTTTTCATTCATGTGGCCCATTATTTCTAACATGATTAGCTTTGTTTACAGATAAGCAATTGTTTTCACTCCTCAGAGCACTTGTAGCTTTTGTTACTGAAGATTAGATCTCCTGCATTTATGTCTTTGTAATGTCTCAGTTGGTTACAGAGAAGCTAAATTTGCTAATCACTGCTATAGAACCACCCAGCATCTGGAAAAGGCAGAGTGAAAGAAAAGCTGCCTGTGATTGTGAAACTGCATGGTGAAAATACCACTTTACGTCTCTAGCTTGTTGCAAATGTCAGCTTTGACACTTCGTAAGTCAAATAGATTGTGATTGCATTTAAAATGTTGAAAACTTAGTAGGGAGTAGGAAAACTGGACAAACATAAGTATCTAAGTGACTCTGACAAGGGCCAAATTGTCATAAGTAGATGACTGTGTCAGAGCATCTTTGAAATGCTAGATCATATGGGATGTAGAGGCATGCAATGGTTTCTATCACCAGAAGTAATCAAAGAAAGGACAACCTGTGAACCACCATAAGGATAATAGGGAACTAAGGTTCTTTGATGTGCATAGGGAGTAAACGCTTGCCTGTTGGTGCAGTCCTACAGAAGAGCTACTTAGCAGAAACTGCTAATAAAGTTAGTGCAGGTGTAAAAACACACGGAGCAAGGGGACAAAACACAGAACATTGCATCCTGCTAAGTATAGACATTGGGTAGCTGTAGACAAGTTTGAATGCCTGTGCTGACCCTGTCCACCTCCAAAAATGTCTACCATAGGCCATGGAGGCTTGGAAAAAATTGGTCTGCCATCTTAAATTATGGCCAAGTACATTTTCTGGGAATAAAATAGAAAATGATTCCAGGATACATAAAAAAGAAAAGTGGCAGAGACAGGGTGTTGATCTGTGCAACGTTCTGCTAAGAAATCTTTGGTTCTGGAATTCTTGTGGATGTCACTTCAATATGTACCACCTACCTAAAATTAATTTCAGTATACTGGCTCATGGCAACAAGACTTTCAGAAGTCTTGTGGAGTCCATGTCTCAACAGTTTAGAGCTGTTTTAATGGCAAAAGTGGAAACTAAGCAATATTGTGCAGGTGGATTTGTTGTTATTGCAGGCACATTTCTTCAAAGTACTTTCAGTCGCCCTATGGCTAGTCTTATTACAACCGCCGATCGAAAATGGGACTAATAACCATACAAAAAATGGGTATAATACAACATGTAAACACGGCAAACAAAACAACACTACCCAAAACAATATAATAAACGCAAGATGAATTTTATTACAATATACATGTATAGAGACAATATAAAAAAAAAAAATAATAAATGGTGCTGGAGTACTGAAAGCACTACCACAAGGCAAGTATCCCAGTATGAAACAGAGTAAACATAGTACCATACACTCAATAAGAGTAAATCAGATGCAAGTAATACAACCCCAACATCAATTCATATAGAAAATACATATATATTGAGATAAAGACATATACTGTAGTACTATGCACAATCATCAAATAATAAAGAAAAGGGGATACAGACCAAATGGTGCCACGAGACAACCTAATGCGCGTTTCCATAGGCCTGGTCACCTAGCTGGCCTTGGCTTTCCCCCAATAAACCTGTGTCCCAGGGATGCCAGTAGGGTGACCAGCCAGCAGCATTCTGAAAGGGGCTGTCTCTTACATGATCTCTTGAAGAATTTTAAGATCACCTCTGGAAACAGTTTTTTTCATTTAAATTGCTTATATAAAATAGCTTCTTTTTATTGTTTTGGGATTTGACTTGAGCTGTTCTCACATCATAATTGTAAAAATATGGTTATCCTTGGCATATGAAAGGGCATTGCGGTTTATGACATAAGCTGGAAACATTTAAAGCATACCTAGACTTCCCCTTACCTCTCCATAGACTTCTCTGGGCAATTATTACCTGATCAATGAGCCGATCTTTATGATGCTGAATTTTTGCAGTTTTTCAGAGTGAATGATGCGTTCAAGAGGGAAGGAGGAAGGATGAAGAAGGAAAGAAGCTTGGTAAGTGAGGAAAAAACATATTTAACTAATAATGTATATAACGAAGTTTCTTATATTCATTTGTGTTATTGATGTATGCAAAGTTTCTTTAAAAAAATAAGTGTCCATTTAGAATATGCAGCATTGTTTCATAAAGGGGTTGTCTCATCATGCTGTTTCACAAAGTCACACACCGCTTCAAACTCACACTTCCTGGTTAGATTGTGGATGGTTCTACAACAGTGATTGGCATATTAGTTCTGCTATTCTTTGCTGAGCCTGTTACAGTGACATCAGTGCAAGCAGTTTGTAAACTGTAATGCACAAAGCTATAATGGGTTAAAGATTGTTAGTAAGTAATGTAAACAGTCTCCTGTCTTTCAAGAGAAGAAGCACAGCAGGGAGTGACTTCACCATCCCGACCATTGCTGCAGCCTGTAAGACGAGAGAGATGTGACTGGAAGCTAGGAAAGCCGGTGTGCAAAAGCACGAAATAAGATTTGCTCCTAAATCTGAAGAAAAGCAAAATCAGAACAATAATGTATTTGGTAGTAATTTTTATTTAACTTTGTCTGCATGTTTAAAGTCAGTTAATAAAACATCAAGACCCCATTTAAGAAAGTTGCAGATGCAGAGCTAAAAAGTTAATTGTAATTTTTCACCTTTTTAATCATGTCGAGGCCACATTTATCACATGTACTGTATAATGACATATACTTAATGTGTGTCTGTACAAGGCTGGAATTATTCTAGGGATATGCTAGGAGTTTTTTGTGCTCCGTGTTCATTCTTTTAGTGATAGAGATGTTCTTTAATCTTTGATTATCCTGTGGGTCATGTAGCCAAGTGCATTTGTGGTAGGGGTCGCACTATAGTGCTCTATGAAGCACTGTATTTTCTCTAATCTTGACATTAATATCTAAAGGGGATATATGACTTATTTGTTTTTTTATCATACATTGTGATAAAGATAATACATCAATTTACCTGTTCTGTTCTTTAAAACCACAAAGAGCAAATATGTCTGTGATGAGCTGTTTTTTATCTAATAGATGACCTATGATACCTAACAGTAGATTTACATGTGAGAAGCCAGTAGCCACTGATTAGCCAATATAATTGTGAACCTATGTTCATATAGAAATTTCTGTCTTTGATTACTGCACTGACAGAGCTCCTGACACATACAATGATACGTGATCATATGCGTAGGCCACCATTCGCTCAACAGAGGTAAAAAGATCCCACTGAACTGGTACCCATCAATGTACCATTTTTTTAAAGAAACATAGATGATTGACAGCAGAAAAAATCCCGCATGGTCCATCTAGCCTGCCTTTATTTTGTTTCCTATGTATTTTTATGTTCAGATATACAAAGGTGTATCCCAGGCAAGTTTACATGCACTTACTTTCTACCAAACATCTACTACTCTTTCAGTAAAATAATATTGTCTGACAGTGCTTTTTACCTTCATCCCAACTAGTTTCAGGTAATGTCCCTTATTCTTCTGTTGAGTTTCTTGTTAAAGACACTTCCATTTTTATCTTTTTAACCATTTTAATATATTTTTAAAGGTTTCAATCATGTTCCCCCTTTTTCTATTGTTTTTCCAGCTATACAAATTAATTTCTTCAATTCTTTCAATGTTTAGTGCTTGAGGCCTTGCACCGTTTTTGTAGCCTGTCTTGGGTCCTGTTCTTTTACTGTCGTTTTGTAGGAGAGGTCTCAATCTCCCACTTTTGCTACCTATAGCTATACAGCCAAGCATTCAGCTTGCGTTCTTTACTGCCTGGTCACACTGTTGTTTCATTTCGATATTGTCAGAAATTAGGACCCTACATTCTTCTCTTTCAAAGTCCTAGCTAACACACAACCGTGAAAAGATTTAATGGGGTTGTCTTACCATGCTGTTTCACAGAGCCACAGCCAATTTCAGGCGGTTGTACAATGAATGGCATTTCAACTCTGCAATTTCTAACTGATCCTGTGACTATGACATTAGTGCAGGAGGTTTACAAACAGCTATAGGCTGGTTTTGTGAAACATACAGTATTTGTTATAATAAAGTTTATTATAGATTTTTGACATTTTTTATATAGTATTTTTGAGTCATCATTTTTATTACTTTTTTATAGGCTGATAACAAACAGCAGGCAGTGACATCATCATTTTAGCCATTGCTGCTAGAGCCTATTGGAACAGAGGGCTATGCTTGGTAACCTAAGGAAGCTTGTGTACACAAGCAGAAGATAAGGATTGCTCTAACTCTGGAGAGAGGCAAATTCAGAATAGCAATATGTTTGTTATTAGTCTTTATTTACCCTTGCCTAAATGTTTAAAGCCAATCAATAAAACTGAAATATCCCTTAAAGGATATAAAAATATGTTGTGTTTTTATCACTACTGTAAGGCTATAGCAGATATAAAGCTCTATGTAACAGTGCTGTGACAATTGTAAAGGTACATACTGAATTAAATCACCTTAAAATTAGAAACCTAGAAATCTAATTTTGTTGTTATGTAATTTGGTGCCATTTTAAATGTTATACATGCAAAAACATAAAAAATGAACTGAAAAACACATGCATGAAAAAAGCACATATAAAAAATGTATGTATCTCCCATGAAATTTGTGCTTGTTTTATTGCATCCTTTTATACTGTGTTAACAACAGAATCTAAAGGCGGAAAGTTACTTTCTAAGCTACAAGCACTGTATAGTGATTACCGGAGGTGCCTCCATGCTGAGACTGTCACCAACCTTCATGCTCCTCATATGCAGGCGCTGCAGGAATACGCAGCAATATTTTGTATAATCCCCTCTACCACCCAAGTAGCTGTCAGCAAGTCGACACTAAATAGTTTCTATTAAGTCGTGGCAATTAGCTGAACAAATTTTAACACAGACAGTTAAGAACAAGGTGATAAAATTTCAATTCTTTTAAAAGTTGCATTGTCATTCATCTCTTTTAATCTGATATAAACAATGGAGCTGCAATTAAAGGATATGCATATATACTATGTTTATCCAGCTTCTCATGTGTTTCTTATGAGTAAATTGGAACATTTGAAGACTTCAATACCACACAGATCTAATACTGAGACTTTGTTACAGTTATATCCAGTCTAGATAATCCTTTGTGAGCTACATACAAATATCTCTCCTGTTATAAAACTTTGGACCTCAGACTAGGCTGAAGGTTCATCTTCCAACAAGACAATGACTCTAAGCACACAGCTAAAATAACAAAGCAGTGGCTCCGGAACAACTCTGTGCCCATTCTTGACTGGCCCAGACAGAGCCCTAACCTAAACCCAATTGAGCATCTCTGGGGAGACTTGAAAATGGCTGTCCACCAACGTTCACCATCCAACCTGAGGGAACTGGAGAGGATCTGCAAGGAAGAATGGCAGAGGATTCCCAAATCAAGATGTGAAAACCTTGTTGTATCATTCCCAAGAAGACTCATGGCTGCTTCTACTCAAAAGGGTGCTTCTATTCAATACTGAGCAAAGGGTCTGAATACTTATGACCATGTGATATTTCAGTTTTTCTTGTTTTAATAAATTTGCAAAAATATCTACATTTCAGTTTTTTTCCTTTCAAGATGGGGTTAAGAGTGTACATTAATGAGCAAAAAATTTACTTTTTGGATCTTACCATATGGCTGCAATGAAACAAATAGTGAAAAATGTAAAGGGGTCTGAATGCTTTCCGTACCCACTGTAGTTGTAGTTTACAGCTCTATTCCTTACACAGTCTCTGTAAATGCTTGGAAGCAGAGGAAACCTCCGATCCCTGACGCTTAATCACTTGATTGCTGCAGATGGTGACCGGGCAAAATCAAAGAGTATACCCCTGTTGTCTTGGGTGATCAGGTCTCCCGGTGGCCCGATGGAGCCTGGGGAATGTATGTATAGTCAGCCCTGTCTGTATAGGAAAACTGCGGTCAGGGCACGCTTTGTGCTGCCCTGACTTTTGCCTGTGTCAGTATGACACAGATTGTAATGTATTAGCATACATTAATAAGTGTAAAAAAAGTGTTAAATAATTATCCCTTAATGGGATTTAAAAATAGTTAAAAAAAAAAAAAAAAACTTAGCACCTTTTACCCACCCTTGGTTGAACTTGATGGACACATCTTTTTTCAACCGTACTAACTATGTAACTACTATGTAACTATGTAACTTAAAGTATAAATAAATAAAAGAATAAAAATATTTAATAAAAAAGATATTGTGCATAGATTACACAAAAAAACCCCTTCATATATTCGGTATCTACACAACCGTAATAACCTGTAGAAATCATCTAACAGGTTATTTGGTGTGAAATTTGAATGTTGCAAAAAAATAAAATTAAAAACTTTAAATAATTCAGCAGTAATCTATTTGTAAACTTAAACTATGCCCCTCAAAAATACAACTACTTCCACATAAAACAAGTCCTCATGCAACTGCATCACTTAAAAAGTAAAAAAAAAAGTTATGACTGTTGATACGCAAGGAGGCAAAAACTACAAAATTTAGCTGGTCATTAAGGCTTTGTCTCCACTGCACCCAAAAACAACTGAAAAGAGGTCCCATAGAGTTGTATAGTAAAAATGTTCTGTAGTCTCCACAGAACTTTTTCTTTTTAGCTCGTTTTATTTGCTGGTTGTTTTTTGAAACATGTTGCATAAAATGACTGAACAGGGCAGAAAATTTACTATTGGAGTTTATGTGCGCTGGACTTTTTGGCACTTTTTTGGTACAAATTTTGCAGAAAGCAAAAAAGTGCCAAAAAATTTGTAAAATTGCACAAAAACGCAAAATGTGCCCAAAAAAAGAAGTTTTTTCAGCAGCTTTTGACAGGCAGTGGACAAAAAACTCAGTTTTATGAATGTTTTTAGGATTTGTTTTTCAGGTTGTTTTTTTTGTCCTCTGCCGTGTATACATAGCCTAAAGGCATGTTCACACGGCTTAAATTGGGCCGTATTTCGGTCCGTAATTACGCGCCGAAGTGCGCCAATTACGGGCCGAAAACGGCCCATTCATTACGATAATCACAGTTCTCATAGAGAACTATGGATTACGTCTCCTCTCCCCGCCCGGTGAAGCCGCCGGGCGGTGAGATAATTGACATGTGAATTTCTAGCCGCAAATACGCTCCGCTAGCAATTCAAGTCAATGGGCCGGCGAAGTGCCGGGCCCCTGCTCAGTCCCCCGCTCCCGCCCCGCCCCCGGTCTCACGGCGTAATTGCGGGGCGTGATTACGCCCTGCAAATACACCGTGTGAACATAGCCTTAGGGATCATCCCCACGGCAAAGGACAAATACCGGTCGTGTTTTTTATCCCCGGTGTGCCCGCCCCCATCCCAATAATATGTTCATATTGTGTGCGAAAACCGGACGGAAGAATGAACATGTTCAATGTTTTTTGGACAGCCGGCAGTTTGAAAAGCTGCGGGGCAGAAAACCCGGTGCTGTGGGGACTGCTGCACTGGTTTTCCATCGCGGCCCGGTGTTTTAGTTTGCGGCTGTTTTTTCAGACGGTCTGCAAAACCGCAACCCGTCTGAAAAAAACGGCCGCAAACCGGTGCCGTGGGGACATGCCCAAAGGGTGCATGTACACGGCAATGGACAAAAACAGTTCTGTTTTGACCTCAGCTGGACCGTTCATTACAACCGGTTTTTGGACTTTTTTTGTCACAAAAACTGGTCTGTTTTTCAGTGGTTTTCCCAGCGGTTTTTGGTCTGTTTTTCAAGCTGAATAGTGTACTGAATGCAAAAGTATCCTGATTGGTGCAAGAAACCATGTGATTTTTTTTTCATCTCCACAATTTAATAATGATGCACAAAGGCCAACTTTTTCACTTTCACTTTAACCCATTAAGCCGAACGCCTGAAAAGTTGTTTATGACCAGAAATTTTTTTGCGTTTTTGCCTCCTTGCGTTTCAACAGTTGTAACTTTTTTATTTTTTCAATGACGCAGTTGTATGAGGCCTCGTTTTATTCGAGACAAATTGTACTTTATGGGGGAATAGTTTAAGTTCACTTATAAATAATTGCAGTATTTTTTTTTTTATTATTATTTATTTATTTATTTTTTTTTACACCATTCAAATTTCACACTTAATAACTTGTTAGATTAATTCTACAGGTTATTACGGTCATGTGGATACCAAATATGTGTAGATGTTTTTGTGCGTGTAATTTATGCACAATTATTTTTTATTAAATATTTATTTTTATTTTGTTATTTATTTTTTTATTCTTTTTTTTACACTTTTAATGTTTTTTTTTACATTTTTTTTTTACACTTAGTAATGTATTAGCATATTCATATATGCTAATACATTATAATCTGTGTCAGTCTGACACAGGCAGTGATTAGGACAGCACAAAGTGCGTCCTAATCACTGGCTTCATATACAGACAACTCTGGGGCCACTCTAGGTCCCCAGAGCTGACTGTGCAGCCATTCCCCGGGCTCTGTCGGGTCACCGGGTGTTCCGATCACCCAACAGAGCAGGTAAACCCTTTGATTGCGCTGCGGTAACGCACCGCCGCAATCAAAGGGTTAAAGCACCGGGTTGCAGAGGTTTCCTCCGCTCCCTGATGCCTGTAGGACATGCTCTGGGATCAGCGCTGTGTAGTACAGCCCCGATCCCAGCGCAATTGCGGCGCCGGGCGCCGCAAACCCCGATGTCTGCAGCGACGTCTAAAGACGTCGCTGTAGACGAACGACCCGCACCAGCCGACGTCTAAAGTCGGCGGGCGGTCGTTAAGGGGTTAATCACATGTGCATGTTACAAGCATCAAAATTTGGTTAGTTTAGGCTGAAAAGAGGATTTTCAGGCTCTCATTCACACTGAAGTGCTTTTCAGGACCTTCCTGTGTTAAAAAAGTGCAAAAGGACCTGCAAAAATGCACCCACTATAGTTGGGATCATTCTTCACTTTTTTTTGCAAAAACCGAAAACCGCCCAAAAAAACGTGACAAAAGCTGCACCAAAAACCGCTCAATCACTTTCTGAGCGGTTTACATTGACTCCAATGTTCATTTTCAGTCTGGAGACCAGTCGGAAGAATGAACATGTTCTATGTTTTTCGGACCGCCGGCAGTGTGAAAAACCGCCCAGCGGAAAAACAGTTCAGTGGGGACTGCTGAACGGATTATCTTTTGGGGAGCGTTGCTTGCAGATTTTCAGACTGTTTCTAAAACTGCAAACCGTCTGAAAAAACAGCCAAAAACCCTTGCCGGGAGGACATGCCCTAAGGCGTTTTTAGGCCTGGGGCTTAAGAGGTTAAAGAAATAATAACAGGTCTGTGGGAGCCGGAATTCTTGATGGTTGGTAGGTGATCAAATACTTATTTCATGCAATAAAATGCAAATAAATTATCTAAAAATCATACATTGTGATTTTCTGAATTTTATTTAGATCATGTCTCTTACATTTGATGTATGCCAATGCTAAAATTACAGACCTCTCCATTCTTTGTAGGTTGGAAAACTTGCAAAATTGCAAGTGTAGCAAATCTGGTAGTTTTTTTCCCTACTGTATATAACACAGGCAAAATGATTATTACTATCAGTTGGGCAGTTCTGGAATCTTGGTTTGTGTTATTTCCTTAAACCAATTTTGATAATACCATCCAAACACAGATTTCACAATTATTAGGATATATTAACACCAAATACAAATCTGCAGGATCTAGTTTAAATGGTCAGTAAATATGTAACAGAACAGTAGGCAAAATAGTTGTCATAATCAGTTGTACAGTGCTGGGGTCTTGGTTTGTGCTGTTTCCTCAAAGCAATTTTTCTCCTATAGTCCAAACACAGTTTTCCAGATTATAACATATCTCTGCCCAAATAATAATATTTATCCATGAATGTTCCTGTTCTCTTAGTATACCCAGTATTTCATTAGTTAGCCTGGCTTCATGTACTAAAGAACTGCTGCTCCTCCTGTAACTGGTGACAGGGTAGCTATAGCTATAGCAGCCACAGCACCTCTTATGTGGCCCATAGGTTCAGGGGACCCACTTGAGTGTAAGAACATTGTACATTTTGCAAGGAATAACAACTTAGTGGTTTACTGCTATGAAGCACTACTATGTAAATTCTCTGATATATGGTGCTATTATTAACCCTGGTAAGTAATTGCTGCTTCTGCTGCAGTTTCATGTTATTAGGTGTTGGGGAGCCATGCCATTGTGCTATGGGGCCCTTTTATTTCTGGTTCTGACCTTGGTTGAAACAGTAGCCATTTTGGGAGCCATGGACAGCTTTCCCCAGCCTCCTGTCTACCCCCTGTTTTAAATTATTCCCTTGTATATTCCCGAATTAGTACACATGATAAACTGTTTATCTAAACAATCTATGTGAACTATTGGTAACTTTTAAGTTCTATATACAAGTCCAATTCCGAATAAGTTCAAAACACATTTTGTAAATTAGATATTTTTCCGTTTAATTTTAAAAAATTAACTCATTTAGACAGTTATGGCAGCAACACATCGCAAAAAAGTTGTGATAAAAGCATGTCCATTGTATAGCATCCGCTCTTTTTTTAACCGCTTCCCAACATTAGACATACCCATACATCTTGTGCGGTAAGGTGTAAAATAAATGTAAAAAAGGAGAATAAATAAAAACACATATTCTGTCCTTTTCCCTTTACAAATGCCAATTGCTCCAAAAAAGGTAAAAAATAAAGTACACATATTTGGTATCGTTGTGTGCGTAATGACCTACCCTATAAATCTGTCATGTTATTTAAAACGCCTGATAAATGCAGTAAAAACAAAAAAATAACAATATTGCGATTTTTGTTCACTCCATAGCACATAAAATAGAGAAAAAAAAACAATCGAAAAGTCATATAAACGCCAAATTGGTAACAATAAAAACGTCAGTTCATCCCGCAAAAAAGAAAGCCTTTATACAGCTCTGTATACAGAAAAATAAAAAGGCATAGATATCAGAAGATAGCCGCATAAATATTGTTTTACACAATAATTTTTTTTTTTAAATTGATATGCAAAATAAAAATTACTATATAAATTGGGTATTGCCATAATCTTATTGACCTAACATGTCACATATACTGCAAGCTGAGCGCTGTTAAAAATTTAAAAAAAATACTACTAGGATTGCAGCATTTTTTCCACCCTAGTTCCCAAAAAATGGATTTAAAGGGGATCAAAAAGTCTTGTGCTCCCCAAAATGGTACCAATGAAAATGTCAATGATGGGGAAATATAGAAAAACAAAATCCAGCTTCCTTCATAAAACAAAATCTTTATTCCATGAAGTTAAAACATGACACAGGAACAAACACATATATAATGGAGAAAAAATATTAAAAAAATCCAGCTTTCTTCATAAAACAAAATCTTTATTCCACAAAATTAAAACATGACACAGGAATAAACAAAAGACTGCTCCCGATTTGTTTTGAATCTTTTGATATTATTATATGCTGTAGATGGTAGGATATTCAAAGTCTTTGCAATTTTATGTTGAGGAACATTTTTCTAAAACTGTTCCACAATTTTTAGATACAGTTTTTCACAGATTAGTGAACTTTTAACCATAGCAGAGAAATCAAGGTAATCCAGCCGTAGGAATAGTGAAGCTTTCTCTTCTTTATTATAAGTACAAAATGTGCAGAGGGTAAAACATAGCAGCAACAAACCAACGCGTTTCGGGCACCAAACTTTGTCCTTGTTCACGGTACGATACCGTGAACAAGGGCAAAGTTTGGTGCTCGAAACGCGTTGGTTTGTTGCTGCTATGTTTTACCCTCTGCACGTTTTGTACTTATAATAAAGAAGAGAAAGCTTCACTATTCCTACGGCTGGATTACCTTGATTTCTCTGCTATTGTGGGTCCTGCGACTGGGGACTGAAATCACAGCAAAAAGGAAGGAAAGTGTATACAAGGGAGTGACCAGGTGAAAACTGCAATCAAGGTGAGCCTACGTCCTGCAAGCCTAGTGTGGAACTTTTAACCATCTTTGCTTCTGAGAGACTTTGCCTCTCTGACATGCTCTATTTATATATATTCATGTGACTTAGTTGAAAATTGACCCTCAGCTATTTTTCATTAGTGCCACTTACTTTTCCAGCCTTTTGTTGACTTTATTCCAACTTGTTTAAAGTTGTATTGCTGCTAACAATTTCTAAATGAGTTATTTTTTTAAATTAAATGAAAACATTTATGACTTTCAACTTATGATATGTGTTCTATGTTCAGTTGTGAATAAAATATGGCTACAAGAGATTTCTTGTTTTCTTTACATTTTAGACAGCGCCCCAACTTTTTTGAAATTAGGATTGTACATACATATGTTTTTGGTCCTCTTGGGTCTTACTCATTGTCCTTAAATCAATATCAATATCTAATTAAAGTAGCTTAAATAAATTTTGTTCTCTAAACATATTTTGTTCTATTTTTTATATTTCACAAACTGTTGTGAACATACTTTTCCATTATTGGAGAACTCCTAAAGGGCACCATCCAGTACATTCGGTACTGTACCTCTGATGCTTAAGGGTGGTGTGTCCCACAAGGAGAAGATCTCATTCCACATGATTCTGCATTCCACTTCTGCTGTTCTCCTTAGTCTCCCGCGGTTGCAGCTCCACACTCCTGTACTTAACTGGCAAACAGGAAAAGTCACTCGCTGGGGAGCAACAGTGCCACTCCCGGTGTCTCATGCTGCTTTGCCGGGTACAACCCACTTCTCCATTAACATGCTCGATTCCACTTCTGGGTCTTCCGACTGCGTATCAAGAATTTGTGGATGTCTTCAGTGAGATGCAGGCAGAGACTCTCTCGCCACATCGGGCCCATGACTGCCCGAGACCTCATGCTGGGCACGATGCCTCCTCATAGTAGAGTATACCCTCTGTCCGTGCTCAAAATTCAGGCCATTACGGCCTATATCAAGGTAAATTTGCAAAGAGGATCTATCCGCAAGTCATCCTCTCTTGCTGGTGCTAGGTTTTTCTTCGTTGAAAAGATGGATGGTTTTCTTCACCCCTGCGTCGATTGTCGGGGCTTAAATAAGATCACAGTCAAAAAACGGTATCTCAAAGCTCTTTGATCGACTACGTGGGGCCAAGATCTTCACTAAACTCGACTTGCGGGGAGCCTATGATTTTATCCGTATCTGTGAAGACAATGAATGGAAGACTGCCTTTAACACCCGTGATGGGTGCTTTGAATATCTCATGGTGCCTTTTTGTCTCTGCAATGCACCAGCCATCTTCCAAGACTTTGTCAATGAGATCTTCTGAAATCTCATGTACATCTGTGTCGTGGTCTATATTGATGACATCTTGATCTTCTCTCCTGATCTTAAGTCTCATTGTGACCATGTACAACTGGTCCTAAGTCCCTTACAAACCAATCACTTCTATGCTAAAATCGAGAACTGCTACATGGTACATCATCTCGGATAAAGATCTGGAGATGGATCCTGCAAAATTGTCTACTGTTCTTCAATGGCCGTGACCTGTTGGACTTCGGGCTATCCAATGCATCCTGGGGTTTGTGAATGACTGTCATCAGTTTATTCCCCACTTCCCCACTTTGATGTCGCTCATAGTGTCTCTAACCAAGAAAAATGGTAACCCTAAACTCTGGCCACCCGAAGTTAAAGAAGCCTTTTTTCCCGTCTTTAGGCCGTGTTTACCAAAGCACCTGTCCTGACTCGAGCAGATCCAGAAAAATCCCTCTATATAGAGGTGGACACTTCCTCCGTGGGAGCTGGAGCAGTACTCACACAGACGACTCCTAAAGGCAAGACTATCACTTGCAGTTTCCTATAACCTTATCCCCTGCAGAAAGCAAGTATACTATTGGAGATCGAGAATTGCTGGCCATAAAGTTGGCACCAGAAGAGTTGCGGCATCTTCTAGAATGAGTGTGTCATCTGGTGAATATCTACACTGACCATAACAATCTCCTCTACCTCCAGACTGCACAATGGTTAAATCCCTAGCAAGATAGATGGTCCCTCTTCTCTCAATTGTATTTTCGACTGCACTTTGGGCCTACAGAGAAAAATGTTAAGGCTGATGCTCTCTACCATTCCTCGGATACTGCTGGACATGACTCCACACCTCAGCACATCGTATCCCCAGAATGTCTGATTACAGCAGCTCCCATCAACTTCCAATGGATTCATCCAGTGAAAACTTTCGTACGCTTGCTGGCCAACTGGGAATTCAGAAATATTTACTATTTGTGGCCTACTTTTGTTCAAGATGTCAAAGATTTTGTTCTCTCTTGTTCCACTTGTGCCCGTAACAAAACATCTCGTCTCAAACCCTCTGGTCTGCTTCACTCCTTGCCTATACCTGAGAAACCCTGAGCCCATATTGCTATGGACTTTATTACGGACTTACCACCCTCCACTAATCAGAGTCATTTGGGTGGTCACTAACCATGTTTTCAAGATGTCTCTATTGTGCCACTTCTAGGTCTGCCCACAGCTCCGCAAATTTCTTTAAGCAAATATTTTGCCTGCATGGACTTCTTCTCCATATTGTGTATGACCGAGGGGTTCAATTTGTCTCAATGTTTTGGCATGCACTCTGTTCTCGACTACAAGTCAAATTGGACTTTTCTTTTGCATACCACACTCAAACCAATGGACAAGTAGAGAGGGAGAATCAGGTTTTTGATAATTAGCTATGCCATTTCATCTCCTCAAGATAATTGGGATAACTTACTTTCTTGGACCGAATATTCTTTTAGTCATCTTGATTCCAACTCCACAGGAGCTTCTCCTTTTTTATTGTTTACAGGCAATATCCCCATCCTCCTCTTCCCCTGTCTACCACCTCTGATGTTCCAGCAGTGAATTCTCAAGTTAAAGCAATTTCTACTATTTGGGAAGATACCCAGCGATCTCTCCAGCAAGCATCTTCATGGACTAAAGCTCAAGCCAATACAAAAAAAAGACCTCCTCCAGTCTTTCATCCTGGTGATAAAGTTTGGCTATCTGCTATGTATTTCCATCTCAAGATTTCCAGACTCAAGCTGGGCCTACGCCTTCTGGGACCCTTCCAAGTTCTTCAACACATTAACCCTGTTGCCTACAAACTTCACCTGCCTCCATCTCTGAGGATCCCAAATTCCTTTCACGTCACCCTCCTTAAGCCCCTAGTACTCAACCGCTTCTTGCAAAAAATGGAGACTTCTTCCACTGAAGCAGTTACTGGAGACATCTATGAGGTCCAGGGAAACCTGGCAGGGAAAATGCTCCCGATCTTGTCTGGAAATTTCAGCAATTTCGAAAGAGTGGGGAGTACAGTCACAATTCGCGCCATGGTCCCTTCTCTGGACTGCGGACTTGATCAAGTCTGCCTGTTCTGGCCCAACCACCACTCACCTCTCCCTGCTCCTGCTCTGCTCTCGCTTGCTGTCTCTGACCAGCGTACCCGTCCCCTAAGGTGTGCACGCCAAATTTAAAGAGCCAGCGCACTTTTGATTGGTAATCACTGGCCACTGAACCCTTTATTACCTCACTTTCTCCAACACTCGCTGCCAGTTGGTGTGCTTCCCTAGTGTGTTACTATTGCTACATTCTGTATTCCTGGTATCTGATCTGTGCTCTGGACCCTGATTTCTCTTGCTTGCCACCTGCCCTGGCCTTATCGCCTGTTTTACCGACTATGTCACAGTCTGCTCCTTCGGTACCATGCTACACCTCGGTTGGCACCACAAGTGACCACGTTAGGGGTAGTGACCTATTAATGACTTTATTAATCAGTATGCAAATAATTTAAAAGGCATGTCTGATATACATTCTGTGTTATATTTTAATACTACAGTATAGTCCAAGGATTTGGTACTCAAATTACATAACAAAGATTCACACATTCTTTACACTTCCTTCTGTTATTTAAACTTATTTCTGCTTAATTCTTTGTTAATTCTAGACCAACCTGCATGAACTGGCTAATACACAGACAACATAAGAAATAATCTAAAACAATAGGCGCTCACATCCCAGTGAAAACCATCTAAAAAGGAAAATAGATGTTATGAAGGAGTTTAGTGATCTGTATAAAAGCAGTTGGCGAGCACTCTTATAGGATTATATGGGTCTGTATTATTTCTCTCATCGTATCCTAGCACATATAATAACAGACATTACAAAGAGTAATTATTTAAAGAGGACCTGTCTGCTTCCCTGGTAGGTCAATTTTAGGAAAAACTTCTGTTCTTCATGAAATAATGATTCAACAGCACCTGTCCTCAAAACTCTGTATTGTGCAGTTCCTCTGTCATTCTTTCTAGAAATTGGTGAATAAATTGGCAGTTGGGTGTTGTCAGTTGGGGGTAGGAGGTTAATTTGACAATGACACAGTTAATACAACCTAAAATAAAGATAATGTGCCCTAAAGCAACATAAAGTGGTGTGTTCAGTAACAAGCAATGTGACTAATTTATATTTTTTTTAAACCACAATGGTTGGTTGTTTTTATAGAATTTTTTTCAAGTCCGAGAATTAAAAAAAAAAAAAAAATCTAAAAAAAAATTGGTTTTTAATGAATATTCGTTTGAAGAATATACCCATGAACAAAATGCATAAATATGGACCAATATGGTAACAGTGTTTATTATGCTGAATAATTTTGAATATGATATTATTATTTGTGTAGTACTATTGTCCATGACACTATATTATTGGGAAACCCTGGTAATAGTGAGGTAACATCTGTTTGTGTAAGCACTATTATATTTGGGTAATCTTAAAAAGTTTTTGTACTATATGGAAATATCTTCACGTTTATGGCCACCTTAACTATTTGCCGACAACTCACCGACTTTAAATGTCCAGGTGCTGGCTGTTTAACTCTGCATGGATGTGCAACTAATTTGACAAAAGACATGCATTTTTTAATCAACTCACATGTGATATGGATTTCACCTAGGTATTCCAAATGTGAGTCCATTATAAAATGCATGCATTACTTCATGCATTTTTGTTGCCCAAAAAATTGTAACATGTGAACTCAACCTTCGGGTGAAGCCCATGGCTTTTATGTAATTTACCTCCTATATGATATGAAAGCAGAGTACTTCATGTTAAACCATGTGTGGTTTTGAGGTTCATTCATTGCTTGCACTGCATATTACTAACCTTCATTCACACCCACCCTGATTCTGTGACACAGCTCTGCTTAAATGTGCTACTATCCAGTCATATGTTAAAGGGGGATGTTTCCATCTCAGATATTAATGGCATTATGAGTACGGGTCTCCCCACTGGGTCCAGTACCTATCTTAAGAATGGGCCCTTGAAAGCCTCCGTGCAAATCAGAGAGGAGGTCGTACCTGCACAACATTCTCCATTCTGCTCTATTGAAGTTCTCAGTACAGCTGAGTGGTGTTCTTGTCAATAATTGGAGTTTCTATTGAAAAGGAATGGAGAATGTGGCACAAGCGCAACCTCTACTCTGTTCTGCACAGAAGCTTTTGTGGGCTCAGAGGTGGGACCCGCGCCTATTACACTATTTATGGCATATCCTCCCAATATGCCATAAGTGACTGAAATAGGAACACCCATTTAAAGGTGTTGCCAGACCTGGTAAATCCATTAATTACATTGACAGACATTTATTTAACCCCTTATCGCATCTGAGCGTATGGGTAAATCCTAATGGCAGTAATGGGCTTTAAGAAGGAATTGCGGCATGATTCCACTAAATAGTTGGCGGATGTCAGCTGCAATTAGCCAGTAACAGTGCGGAACGGAGCTGGCTCCATTCCGTGCTAATTAACCGTAGACATCGCACCAAACACAGCCGTGGCGTCTAACTGAATGAGAAACGGTGTGGCAAAATTACTGGACCCTGATCGGTTTATATGGTGACCAGAAGCCTGATGAAGGCTCCCATTGCCGTAATGTTTTCTGTTTTACTACTTCCTGACCTAGGCAGGAAGTAGTTATACCACCATATTTATACACTCTAAAAAATAAAATAATAAAAAGTAACACATAATTGGTATCGCTGCGTCCACTCTATTAAAGTATGATATCGTTTATCCTGTATGCTAAACACCGTAGACGTAAATGCCAAAATTTTGTTTTTATGGTCATTTAACGTGCCCTAAAAATTAAAATAAAAGTGCACTTCAGCCCACAAAAGATACACCCTCAAGCAAGTCCATAGGTAGAAGTACAAAAAAGTTACTTTTCACAGAAAATGGTGCCACTGCAAAAATGTGAAAAATAGAAAATGTGTGGATTTTTTTTACGGTACCAAGACATAACGAAAACTGTACATGTTTGGTATTGCCGGATTTGTATCAACCTGTAGAATACAGATAACACGTCACTTGTACCGAAGATTGAACACCTTAAAAACAAAACCCCCGCAAACATGGCGCAAGTGCAGTTTTTTTCACAATTGGCCCACTTAGAATTTGGATGCGGTTTCCAGTATATTCTATGGTGCGATGAATTACACCATTAGAAAGCAAATCTTGTTTCACAAAATAAAAGCCCTCATATGTTTATGTAGATAAAAAAATAAAAAAAAGTTATGGTTCCGGGAAGGAGGCGAGGAAAAAACGGATGTTGAAAAAATAGGCTTGGTCGTTAAGGGGTTAAATGAGTAGCTTGTCATTCTACATTACTCCTATAGATCCCCAGGGATAACAAGTGATTAGCAAGGCCTCTGAAGCTGCCCCTGGACATCAGCTGACTACCAGGTGAGCAATCATTAAATAAAAGCGCAATATATAACAATCTTGGGTTAATTTCTAGGGTAGCAGACATTGCATCTGCAATGGGGCCCAACAACTAAGGTGGCCTGTCTCTACACAAAGGTAAGGCACAGTTAGTGATTATGGATGATGGCGGCAGGGACAAAATTGAATGTGGTCCCATTCTATGAAGCACTACAGAGGCACATGGTAAACTATGCTGTGTGAATTATCCTCCTTCTGGGCACTCATTTTGAGATTTTATATATGCATTATATCTGCATGTGAAATCATTATATTTTTTATCTTAAGCTGTGATTTCACAATGTACGTGCAGACCTATTTGTATGTGTTATTATTGTGCTGTGATATCAAGGTGTGGGTGTGTGTCATTCTTGTACTGTGAGATCACTGTCTGTATTCTTTTTACACTAATCATCACTTTGTGACTTACCCCTATATTGTGACATCTCTACTTGTATAAACTATGTGCTGTATCTTCACTAAGTAGATTATCCCTATTATCTCTGTACTTTTATAATTCACACAATTTCTGTGCTTTAACTTTACTGACTATACAATATGTACGATATTAATTGCTTCTGGGTTGAACATTGTAGGTTGAAGTCATTACTCTATGAAAAACTGATAATTGGTTCTGAGGCTCCAAACTGTTACCGACCTAATGCAAAATTAGGATTATGCAGATAACTAATAAAGCAAGTCCTTACATAGAACAATCAGAAAGCTGCTGGACGCTGGAAATCACTTTCTTTGGGTTTTGTACTTTATACACAAAAAAGACAGAAAAAAAGAAAATATGGCCACTCTTACCTAGTGCCCTCACTGGAACATGTAGTACTGCACTGTGATGTAGAGAGGTGATACTGGACTGCCAATCACTGCATGCACTTCACTAATACAGATTTTATAAGTTAAAAGTTCATAATAATTGACTGAATCAGTGCCTGGAACATTGTATCTTGAAACCACACTCAACATACATGTCCCATTTTGAAAATATTGTATCCTGAAGCCATTGTAACTTGAGGGACCACTGTACTTTGACTATACTTATCATTGTTTCTATTAATACAACTATTTAGGCATCACGTATGCATTATTTCTGTACTGTGACATCATTTATACATTACTGTAACATCACTGTTTACACTACTTTGTACATTATTCCTGTGTTATGATATCACTGTGTGCATTGTCCCTTAATTGATATATAACTTTGTGCATTATCCTAGTGCAGAAGGGAGGCTGAAGTAATCCATGCTTGCTGCAGAAGGTGGTCTTAGGCTATGTTCACACAGCATAATTGCGGGGTGTACAGTAATTCAATTACGCGGGGTGTTTGGGAGTCGTGCTGATCACGGGGGGACAGGCAGCCCACCGGCCCCATAGACTGTCATTACGCGCCGCGAATAAGTGACGTCACTTATCTCCCCAGGCGTACAATACGATCATATTGTACGAGTTCTCAATGAGAACTGTGGATTACCGTAATTTTGGCGTGCATCTCGCTCGTATTAGAGCGCAAATGCGACGCGAAATGCGCGCCGAAATTTGACCGTGTCAACATACCCTTAGTAGAGTGGGCACCATTCCAAGTTTTACTATGGGGTGCCATGATAACTGGATAAACCCCTGAAGATATTACCTTTTGATTGTTAGTGTCAGCATTATAAAACAGTTCAGCATTTTTTTGTTTTGCAAAGTAAATCAATATCCATTATATCTGTCATATATCAAAGTGCAAAGTCCTTCTGCAGGAAAATAAAGTGTATGCACAAAGATAAAAGTGGAACCTACTGTAGAGAACACTGAATTATTTAAACTGGTAGGATCAAAACAATGTTTTGTCTCTATAGGGGATATTGCAGCTGCCCATATCCCAGCATCACACAACTGGATTCTTTAACTGAGGTCTGTGTAGAAAAAGGCAAAGGTTTACAGAAGCAAAATAAAGATACACACACCCGAAAAAAAGGTTAATGAGTCAAACAAAGCAGATCTGACATAGTAAACAGCTAAATAAACATCCAGACTCTGAGCAAATACAGCAGATATTTGTGGAAGGCCTCCGTCAAACAAACTTTTTTCTTTTCATAAATTTTAAAGGGAATGTGTCATCAAAAAATGACTTATTATTTAACTCGTGTTTTTATGTTAAACACATTTTTTAGGAATTTATGTTTTTTTTTTTTTTTTCCATATCACTTTCAATATTTTTTAATAATTCTTAAGTCCTGCAGTTTTCACTTTGACCACGAAGCCTAATAATAGTCTGACTCTTCCCTGTTCTGAAGAGAGATGTTTTCAGTAGTCTGCTCATTATCAGCACAAGCAGGGTCAAACTGAAAGGAAACACAAGTGTGTATATATAACACTTGATACACTAGTCACAATAGGAGATATTCACAGTTCACCCTCTCCACCTCCTTGCACACTGACTTCTTCCCAGGTCACAGAGCATGACTAGAAAACTCTCCTATAGAAGTCAATGGGACTGAATCAGTCTTAATGCTCCTTTGTGCATGAAGCTGCTGTAAAGTATCTCTCTGACTGCTGTTAGAGCAGTGCAGGCAAGAATGCTGTCCCTACAATCATATATAGAAGACTGAATTGAGAAATTTACAATCAGAAAAAAAACGGCTAAGAAGAAAAGAAAATGGATTAGGGTCTTGATTTATTAAGAAAAAAAAATTGGCGACTGATTCCCTTTAAGACTATTTTTCCACTGCACAAAAAAAAGTCAGTTTTTTCAGTGTTTTTAGCTTTCAAAAAACGCTGAAAAACGACTGTAAAGATGTCCCATAGCGTTGTATGGTCTAAAAATGTTTGTAGTCTCAACAGAACATTTTCAGCTCATTTTATTTGCTGGTTGTTTTTTCTCAAACATGTTGCAAAAAACAACGTAAAAGAGCAGAAAATTTACTATTGGAGTCTATGTGAAGCGGCAGACTTTTTTGCTGCATTTTTTTGGAGAAATACACAGCAAATCTAAATCTGTGCATTTCTGCAAAAAAAAAGTCCAAAAAATGGCGCAACAATGCACAAAAAAACAGATGTTTTTTCAGCAGCTTTTGACAGGCAGTGGACAAAAACTTCAGTTTTATGAACGTTTTGGGGATTTTGTTTTCAGGTCGTTTTTTGTCCACTGCCGTGCAGACCTCACCGTACTGTTTTCAATGGATTTTTAGAAGTGTTTTGGTGGTGTTTTTATTAATTCATTACATACAAATTTTTATTTTAAGTCCTATAAACAAGCCTTTGGGGAAAAAAACCTATAAGAGTACCATACCTACAGAATACTGGGGTACATTTATGTAAATTGCCTATGCTTATGACTAGGGATGAGCGATTATAATCGACAAAGTTGAAATCGGCACGGTTTTTAGGTTGATCGGAAATTTCCGATCACACAATAATTCAGGTGAGAATCTGCGCATAATCTATTACTATTGCGCCATTTTCGGCGCTTCCTGTCATTTTGGCGGCCAGCAAATCAGCTTAGAGCATAGAGCAGGGTAAGCTGGGTGTCGACGTCATGCTGTGATGTGTATGGTTGTCATTGGCTGGAAAAAATCACATGACCCCCGTTTTGCATAGAACAGCCTTCCTGTTCAGCATCAGTGTGTCTCATAAGAACAGGACGTGTGTTAGCTCTCTCCTCAATACAGCTCCGCTCAGAGGACCAGTTCTCTTTGTTCACACAGACAACAAAGCTTTTGCTGTGAACATTTAGACATAGGTAGATTAAAGAATTTCAGTTCTTAGTTAGTTAGGCTGAGACTTTTAAAGACTTTTTAAGACATCTAGCGCTGTACTGTACAGCCGTGGGTGGGGGGGGGGGGGGGGGGTGGAGGCGGGGTGCGGGCGAACACAGACAGACAGGCAGGCTTTTGAAAGGGAAATGTATATTGTGCAGCCCAGACTCTGCTTTGAACCTAAATTGAAATGGCTTTTTTGTACGAGTTTTTGGCCAGCACACCTCGCACCTGAGGTGAAATAGTATCTTTTATTTTGTGCAGCCCGGTTTTGTTCAAAGACCCACTTTGTACTTATATTACGATACAGAAATTTGCTAGTAATTGCTGTTTTATTTCATAGGTGCAAAAACCACCTTTTATTATCCATACACAATTTTTTTTTGGGGTTTTTACTTTGGGTTTGGCCCTTTTTGTTTTAAAGACCCACCTTGTACTCTTAGGATACAGAAAATTTTTAGTAATGCTGTTGGGGTTTCATTGGTGCAAAAACCCCCCTTTTATTATCCCTACACAAATTAATTTTGTGTTTTTCCTTTTTGGGGCGGCCATTTTTTTTTCAAAGACCCTCTTTTCAATATTACGATACAGAAATTTGCTAGTAATTGCGTTGTATTTTATTGGGGCAAAAC